>CM046874.1:656486552-656650962 GCA_025667525.1 Glebionis coronaria | reverse complement strand
CTGTCTTTCCATCTGGTAAGTCAACCAGAACCCAAACATTCTGAAACAAGAATTGTTGCATTTCCTCCTGCATAGCCTCCACCCAACTTTGATCCTCAAGAGCATGAGAAACAGACCTAGGTTCCACCTGTGAAAGAAAACAAGCAAACAAACAGTGTTCAAAGTCCGTATGATTATTACGCTGTTGATCCTCAATATAGCCCACAAGAGCATGATGATCAGACGAGGCCTTCTGTGCATTCTGCGTGTCTTGACAGTAGAACCAGGATCTCCAATTATTTGAGTGTTAGGATGATCTTTATGTGATTGCAAGACTGGATTGGAAGAAACCTCCACTTCTGGTGCCAAGTTATTGAGATCACCAACAAAGTCAGCATCATATGAAGCATTGTGGAAAATCCCATCTACTGGTTGTTTATGAATATCATCCAGCTTGGTAGTAGACTTCTTTTGATGGTTCCCCAAATCAGAAGGACTGGAGAAACGAGTATTGGAAGCAGACTCACTAGCCGGAGTAACAGTAGGTGATAAGCTAGCACTAGGAGCAGAAGCTGGAGTACCAGGAGCAACTTTGTCAGAAGGCTCAACCAAGGGAAACTCAAAACTACCTTGAGCAGCTGCTTTAGTAGCTTCTTGTTGTTGTTTGAGAAGAGTGTCAAGAGCTGCTTGGGAATCCTGTACATCCAATGGAGTTGCATCACTAGGAGGAGTAGGAGAAACTGTGGTGGAATAGGATGGAACCACAAAAATGTCATCCTCATCATCTGAATCAGAAAGACTAGAAGGAACACCAGTACTAGAAGTTGCAAACACTTGTGGTCCTGCATCATGGTTAGTTTTGAAACGAAAATATCCTAACAAATCACTAAGATAATCAAGATCAAAATACCATTTTGGACCTTTGCCTTGGATGTTTGACTTCTCCTCAAAATACCTGAGATTAATAGTTTCAATGATCCGCTTGGCTTGAAGATTGTAGACACGATAAGCCCGAGAATGAGTTGAATATCCCACAATGTATCCTTCATCTGCCTTGCCATCAAGCTTCCCCAAATAGTCACTAGTATTCAGAATGGTGACTGGACACCCAAAAGGCTTCAAATGAGCAATATTTGGAACTTTGCCCGTGAGCAGCTCATAAGGAGTCTTCTTGAGAGGATTGGTAATAGAGACCCGATTCAAAACATAACTTGCAGTATTAACAGCTTCTGTCCAGAACATGGTTGGAAGCTTGGAATCGGCAAGCATAGTTCTTGCTGCTTCTATTAGTGTCCTGTTCTTTCTTTCTGCCACACCATTCTGTTGAGGAGTCCTTGCAGCACTATAATCTCTTTTGATGCCCTTAGCATTGCAAAGTGTGATGAGGTCTTTATTTTTAAACTCGGTTCCATTGTCGCAACGAATACCTTTAACTTTCTTAGACAACTGGTTCTCTATCAGGGTAAGAAAATCTCTAAGAATTGAGTAGGTCTCACTCTTGGCAGCCATGAAGAACACCCACGTAAACCTGCTATATCCATCAGTTACCACCAGACAGAATTGCTTGTGGTCAATGCTTCGAATGGAAGTAGGACCAAATAAGTCCATGTGAAGTAGCTGCAATGGTTCAGTAATAAGACTAAGAGTAGTAATGGCCTTGAAGGATGCTTTGTGCTGTTTGCCTTTGGTGTAGGCAATACAATTTATATCATTTCTAAACGTCTTGGGAGGTAAACCAGAGACCAGATTCAGATTTGCAAGTTTGTGAATGGTCTTGAAGTTTACATGCCCCATCCTTCGGTGCCATTTAGTGGCTTCATCTTCTGAGGCTTTAGCAACTAGACAAGCTAGTTGACCAGTAGGATTGACTTCATTCAACTTGATGCTATAGAGATTGTGTCTTCTAGGGATTCTGAGTAGAACTTGTGAGTCATCTGGAAGCTGAAAGTCTTTGGAAAGCACAAGTGCATCAGTATCGGTGAAGAGAACAAACTGCTTCTTGTCACAAATCTGAGAGACCGATATCAAGTTGAAGTGTTGAAGTGCTTCCACATAGTAGACCTGCTCAAAATTTAGATTAGGAGTCTTTATCGTCCCTTTGCCTGTGATTCTGCCTTCACCCCCACCAAAATAGACCTTGCCTCCATGAAATGGTACAAAGTTAGAGAGAAGACTTTTATTTCCAGTCATGCTCCTGGAGCAACCACTATCAACAATTCCTAGACTAGGATCCTGGTATGGAGTAACCTACAACAAGATAATAACAATGCAAAAGTTAGTGTCTTAAGGGGACCCAAACCTTTTCAGGTTTGAGCCTGCCTTGTGGATCTTTAGAAGAGTGCCAAGAAGATTGATGAGATCCACCGTTGTTCCTTGGTTGCCTATGCATCATTTGGGTATCATTATTTGACCAAGGACAACCTGTTGAGGGCTTAACAGCAGTTCCCACATTTCCCAAACCAAAATACGTGTGGTCCAAATTATATGGATAGATTGGATTAAAATTTTGAAAATAATTACTGGTGGTTTGGAATCCAATATTTCTCCAATGATCAGAAGCTAAAGGAGAGGACCTTCTAGAAGAAGTAAACAATTGAGCACTAGGATTAAGCCTTCTAGAAGTATATGGGGCAGCTCCTGGTGGACCAGGAGCAGGAAAAGCATGATTAACAGAAGCATGTGTGTCATAATAATCACAATCTTTAATTAAATGAAAGGCACTGCCACAAACAAAACATGTTTTGAAAGACCTTTTATTAGAATGAGATTTTTTCATACTGCCTACTTTATTACACACAATTCTAGGAGAAACATTCTTCCTAGGACTCAATAAACTTGGACCAGACACACTTGACATAACAACAACTCTTTCTTCACACATCCTAGCACCAGTAGCAGCATGATCATTCAACTTGGAACTTGTAGGCCTTGACTCTTCACGTGAACCACTAGATGCAGAGTCACTGGCTTTGTCACTGAAAGTACATGAGACAAAGTCATTAGTATTAGTAGAACTTGTTGGGGACTCAAGCATCTGTGATCCATCCAAGTCATTATGCCATGAAGTGGGCATAAAAGTTCCAGTAAGAGGAGGAGGGACAACATGCATTTCTGCTGCTGGTTTAAACCTATTGTAACTAGATTTGCCCTCATCCTCTTTGTCGGCATCAAAGACACTTAAAAAAGATAAGTCAAATACATCTTCTGAATCAATATATTTTTCAAATCCTAAGCCTCTTTTAGTTCTACCAGACATGCTACTGTCAATTAATTTTGAAAGATTTTTAGGTGCGTTTTGCCATTTTTCAAATCTTAGCATTGTAGCATCTAATTTAGCTTGCATCTCCTCTTTTTCTTTGATACTAGCATCTCTTTCTGTTTCTGTATATTTAAGCATATTTGTCGTGTTTTCTAAATCAATGCTTAGTATCCTGATTTTATCCTCATACGCACGTTGTGTATCTTGTAACCACCTCTTTTGTTGTTCCAATGTGTTTAATGAAGCCTTATAGGCTTGAACCTCTAAAAAATACTTATCATTTTGATCATTTACTTCATTAAATTGGGACAACAATTCTGAGTACTTATCATGACAACCAAGAGGACAATGTTGTACCTGAGGTGAAATGCCCATAAGAGCAAATTCGTCAGCTTCTTCTGCATCAGAGAGATTCCCAGCAATCATTGCAAACACGTCAGTTGAGGACTCAGCTGATTCCAGAGTAGAAGCCTGATGATCATTCCAGTTGACCATAGAGTCAACAGATACCAATGCCTTATTGTCATCTTTTATCTCCTGAACCTTGAAAGCGGAGTACCTGCTCTTCTCCTGATCATTCTTGCTAGGGCACTCCCTTGCAAAGTGACATTGTTGATGGCAGTTATAGCATCGCACCTTGCTTCTATCGAATCTTGTTGGCTCCCGAGGGTTGTAATTAAATTTCCTTCCTGCTTTCTTCTCAAACTTGTGAACCCTAAGAGTAAGCATGGCCATCTGCCATTTAAGATCCATCTCATCCAGGTCAAGTTTATCGACCTGTTTGAAGTAATCAAAAGAAAGTTGTTGTTCAGCATTAACATCAGCCACAAAAGAATGAAGAACAGCTTCTACCATACTACCAGACTTGGCAGTAGGATCAGGAGCAGAAGTATGCTGGAAAGTGTGTTGAGAGGACACAATATTGCTTGGGCTACTTGCATATGACATGGGACTGGATGCCATAGAACTCACAAAGGCCGAGTTAGCAGGAGTGGGAAAAGAGTCGCTTGAAAAGCCTCTCACATGAGATTCAAAAGTTCTGAGCTTATGAAACAAATCATCAAAGCTGAGATAGTCAAGCCCACCTTTGGATTTGAGAGAGATCACCACCTGATTCCATGAGTAGGGTAAGGCTTTAAGAAACCTTGCATTAATATCACCATCATCAGGCTTTGACCGAAGTTGATTCAACTGGCTCAATATCTTCTGGAACCTATCATACCCTTGATTTAGATCTTCAGTTTCTGAGATTTTGAATTCTATGAATTCATCTCTCAGCATGGACCTTCGCATTTTCTTTGACTCCTCATTCCCACCGAACCTTGCTTTTATGCCATTCCAGATCTCTCTGGCATCATCCAAATGGTAGAAGTCACCCATGTGATCTTCAGGAAGAGATTGAAGCAAAATCGTTTTTGCTTTTACCTCCTTCTGAATAGCTATGATTTCCTCATGAGATTTAGGGTCAATAAGGGTAATATTACCATTCTTGTCACGTCCAGTAAGCTTCCTGCTGTTCCCAGTCAGAATGATCTTCCAGAGATCTTGATCAGTGTTGGTGATCCACCATTCCATCTTCATTGCCCAGTTATCATATTCACCCTTTTTTAGAAGAGGGAATTTACCATTCGTGTTAGAGACCGTAGCCAGGATCTGCTGAGGTTGCACAATTTTAGGAGTGCTGTCTTCTCCTGTTTGAGTAGAAGTTGAGGCAGACATAATAAAAAAAATGTCAGTAAAAAGAAAACTTGATTCTTCTTGTATAGAGACCCTCCCAGGCTCTGATACCACTTGTTGGGTCTACTAGATGTAGATCTTGCAGCCTATCAGGACCAGTGAATGACTTCTGTAATCACAAGTCAAATCACAAAGAGACTCTATACACAGTATGAATGAAGAATATAAATATAATCAAAGAGAACAGAATAACTATAAAGACTTGATCCTTTCTAAGGATTTCTAATATTGATAATCACTAGAACTACGTTTTGTGAAGGTGTGTATAACCCTTCTGCCTAAGGTTCCTTTTATACTACAAGGAAACCCTAATACAGCATTAAAGAAAACGTGTAAAACTGATATGCATATCCTTTACTAACATATCTCATGCATATCCTAACAGAATATTAAGTAAATAATAAAGTTTGACTTCGACTAGGACCAGGAGCAGGACTTGCTCCTACTACTACTAGGACCAGGAGGAACTGCATACCTCCTAGTCTACCTATTACATATAACTATTACAATGGTCCTAACAGTCCTCATTTTAACCGGAAAATCTCGACATGTTTCAAAAAATTTGATCTATTTTGGCCTAGTAAGTTTTTCATTTGTTATCGTTATTTTTGTTCATTGCTAGAATAAATTTTAATAAATGGTTTTAATAAGTTTAGATGTCTTTGATATATTAGGCCCATCATGAATCTTTTGACTCAACCCGAGTTTAGTTATTTCAGTTCACTGTAGCTAGTATCCTTAACGTTTATAAGTCAAGTTTTGTTAGGCTTTTATATAGGGAACTTTAAAACGCGAAAGTCTTAACTCTTACGGGTTAAGAACAAGAACTTTTCGCAAGTTCCTATAATTGACCCTAGAAAGTCGTTTATTAAGGGAACTTTAAAATGAAAATTCCAAATTTGAAAAAGTCTAAGAAGTTGCAAGATCCTATAGATGACTTGAAAACCCAAAACTTTGATTTAATTGGCTAAGCATCCACTAGTCTCATTCCTTGAGATTTTAAATTGTGGAGAACGAGAGATGATAGAGTCAATTCTAAGTTTGGTATTCTTTCATGAATTTATGTGAGTTAATTATGAGCTTTTTCTCCCATCGCTTGTTAATAAATTTAATTGCAATAAGTAAGGTTGTACGATTTGAAAAGTTACTTAGCTTCTAGCACAAGATCGTTTAAAAGTTGCTCGGTATTAATTAGAGTTCATAGCCAAGGCATAACTTATTGAAGCGGGATGCGAATATTGGCGAGTTCGAAAAGGCCCTAACAAGGCAGGAGGGCTACATTTTGTTGCTAAAGATCCAAAGTGATGTGAAGAATCATTTATCAAAAACCAATATGAAGGATCGAGACACACGACGAAAAGCAAATACTCCCCTAAAGATCATGGAGAAGTCTATCCAAAAAGGCCCTAACAAGGTATGAGGATAAATAGATCCAAGTCCTAAAAGGAGGCGGATCGTTGTATATCAAAATCCCAAATAAAGATTGGAGAAAAATGAAGAAGTCGTGGTCCAAGTATGAAGAATCTCTCAAAACTTCAAGTGAAGAAATTCCTATTATGAAGAGAAGACCATTATTTCAAGATTATCTCTCAAGATTCGAAGTATGAAGTCAATGCCAAATATCGGTCCGAGAAAGGTCTCAAATCGTGAAGCGAGTTATGCCAAGATATGAAATTTAAGAGGTCCCGAGAAGCATTTTTAAAAGATTTTGTCCTTTAGCTAACTATTGGTTAAATCGTCCTACTTTATTTTCTGCCTAAATAACTATCGAAATAAGTCAACAATGCATCCTCGTGATCATTCAAGACAACAATAAAATATAAGAGATACACATAGGAATAATGGAGTCTAAGTGAATAATTGAGCCACATGAGTTTGTGTTAGTTTGCTAACTTATAACAACAATGATCTCGTTTTTAAGCTTGGTATGGGGAACGTGAAACTTGAGGGTGATAAACATTCATGACAACCAAAGCCCTAATGTAAGTCTTCGATCTCTTTACTTGTTTTCTTCCTTCAAATATTTTGTAATTTTCTATCTCTTTAAGTTTCCTTAATGTCCATTGTTTAATAAAGGCCAAGGTGGGTTAATTATGATGGAAAATGTAAATCTTGCTTTGTAATTATTTCATTGCATGAGGGCATTGCAATGGTCAACTGTAGGGTATTTAATAAGTGTGAAAACACTTATCCTTTTACCACTTAATTATAATAATAACCAAGCCAAAGCGTGTATTCAATGTCGTAAATGTCAGAATTATGCGTGGTTTGTTTTTTTGTTGTGTTTTAGGATCAAAATATGAAAAGGGAAGAAAACACGGGCTTTTATCGAAGAAAAAGACAAAAGACGAAGTCAAAAGATCAAGAGTGCAAAAAGAACGTAGGTCCAAGGCCTATTCTGAAGATTTATCGAAGAAAAAAGTCTAAAGACGGAAGTTTAATGAAGTCGAAGAACCAAGTCTAATAGAAGAAGAAAATTATAGGACGAGTTCAACTTATATCGAAAAATCCGAAGACAACGTCGAGAAAGTCAAAGAATTTAAAAGACGAAAAGACGAGAAGAAAGAAGAAAGCATCAACACATTTAGTCCTCCTATAAATACCCTCCTAATGTGTCATTAGGAGGTGTGAGCTAATTTGACAAATTAGTTCTCCATTTTCATATTGTCATTTTAATACTTGTCATTTACATTAATTGTCTTTCCTTTCAAGTAATTCAAGTAAGTTTGTTGAATCTTTATCTTTAATTTCAAGTTTTTCATTAATCTCTCATTCTACCTTTCTTGTCTTGTTTAATCTTATTGCTTATTTGCTTATTGTCATGCTTATTTGATTGTTCTTTATGTTTTTATGTGTTTGATTGTGATAGCATATTGATCTTATAGCTTTTTGTGTGATTTTCTTAATTTTAATTAAGTGTTTTTAAAAGTTATTTTATAAAAAGTTAATTTTAAATATTTAGATTATTAAGTGTTTTTAAAAGTTTTTAAATTTTGGCTTATTTGCTTTTTCTTAAATTTGATTTGGTTAAGTTTTTAGATAAGTGCTTATTTAGTTTTAGCTTATTTTTCATTATTCCGACTTGCAAAACCCTAGTTTCCCGAACTGTACTCAAAATCTCATTTCCCGAATTAAGTGTGAAACATCATTCCGAATTAGATGTTGGATGCTGATTGTAGAGTTTTTACACACCTTTAGGAAAAGGAGGTAAAATAGGGCAAGTATCGAGTGTCGGTTTAGGAAAACCGAGCACTAATGACCCCTAAGAAAGTTCAAGTTCGTTTCCCAAGGAGGCTAGTGTGTTGTGTAATGAATTGATTAATGTTTGTGATTATATTGAGAAAAAGAAGATAGAAATAAGAAAGAAATGACGGTTACGAAGACGGATCGAGCTAAGACGAAAGGATCGTTCACGTAAAACCGTAAAAACTACAAAATTAAAAATTTAAACCTAAAAATTAATTAAAAGCTAAAAGTAGGTCTAAAATAATATAAATGAGAATAAAAATCCAATAAAAATATTTTAAAACCTTTTATTAATTAAATATTCAATTTTAAATGCTAATTAAAGCCCTAAAATTAAATATAATTAATCAAAATGTCCAAAATATTATTTTATTGAACAAATAACTTACTTATATTATCTAAAGACTAAAAAGTATTTTTCCTAATTTTTAAAAACTATTTTTCTATTTTTTTATCACTAAAAACTATTTTTAAACTAAAATAATTATAAAATAATAAAATGATACCAAAAATAATTGACCAACTTTAAAAATCCTAATTTACTCTAATGAACAGTAGAAAATTGAAAAAGTTTGAAAAATATAAAATTTACCACTAAAAGACAAAAGCAGTTTAATATTAAACCCTAATTAAACTAAATTAATTATAAAAAATAATTAAAAGATGAACAGTGAAAACTTTTTATACCAAAAATCTTAAAATGTTTTTTAATAAAAGAAAAATGTTTAAACTGAAAAATAAGTATTTTTGGCACTAAATGCCAAAAACAGAAATATAAAAAGTTAATTAAAAATGCTATTTAATCTAATAAATAGTAAATGAACAGTAATAAAAATTCTATTTAATCAGAAAAATCAAAAATAAAATTAGAAAAATATAGAAACAAGTTTGAAGTCCAACTCTAAAATTCAGTCACTAAAGACAAAAAAGAAAGATTACTGAAAGTGACATGCAAAGGATTTTGTCTGCTAGTTGAGTAGTATCAACTTATGAACTACCAGTGGGAAGTTTGTTCCCACTGCTAGTTATAAATTTTGGTCAGTTGACCAAATGAGCTTAGGAAAGCTTGTTAAGACCTTGTTCTTTGGACAACAAGGCACCCCCACACCAATTGGGTTGTGGGGAGTCTGAGTAAACACAAAAAACACACAATCACTAGCAAAGATCAAGCACAAATGGGCACACAAAGTTTCTGATCTAGCTTGCACTTTCTGATGAACAGTTGACCCTAGATTACTTGCAAAAAGCGAATTTCAAACCTCCAAAATTTGCACACAAATCCACCAAATAGCATGTAACTGATTTCAATCCCTACTTAGCACTAGAATCTAACAAATAACAAGATTTGATGAACAATTTCACAAAATTCAGTCAACAACAAGCACTTACTGGTTTCTACTACTAAGGCCAACTTTTAACATGCAACTTGTTTTAAAACTCCCCCAAACTGAAACTCAAATACACATATCATATATTAGCCACCTAATAAGTGTGTGAAACAGGTTTATAAGCAAGATTGAAGTCTTCTAACCCAATATAAGCCCTAATCCAAACACCCCTTTATATTTTCTGAAAATGATTTAACACACCAAATGCATTCAAACTACAACCAAATTGCTTCTAATCACTCCTAACATGCATATTACACCTAATCCAGCAATAACAAGCCAATAAACAAGCACTTGAACAATTTCATACAAAATCACATAAACCAAAATCTTAAAACTGAAAATGAGGGAACAAGATTGTTACCTAGAGGGACCTACATCCAGGTCCCTCAGTGACTGCTATGTCACCTCCAATCAGGATGGGGCCTGAGCAGAACCTTGGAAGATCAGGCTCCAAGTGAAACCTGCTAAGAAAAAATGAAGAACACACAATATGCACTTCCTGATTTTTCTTTCTCTTTTTAAAACCTTTCAAAAACTTCTCAAATAATCTTCTTTTAACACACTTAAACAATCACTTAAAAAAAACTGGAAATCCAATCTTGAAACAAGATTTCACCAAAAGAAATCTATATTTCAGAAACTTGAAGATAACTTTTGAAAACTCAAAAGTACTTCAACAATTTTAATTTGGAACTCAGTATTCTAGCTTAAAAACATTTACCAACTTTTAATAAATCATAAAAGGAATTACATATAATCAAATACCAACTTTATATTGATTAAAAAGGGATTACAAGATTTTTGCTAGAAAAACCGGAACAAGAAAATATGGGTACATGCACCTCATATTTATACTACTAATTGGACTATTCTAGAATTTTGAATAAAATATTACAATGAGCAAAACCCTAGTTACTGATTTCCGGATATGCCCTTGAATTTGACTGAGAATTGGGTCAAATTGAACCCATGTGATTGATAGCTCTCCCCTTTTGATCTTGGACGTTTATCTGAACATTGGGGAGCACGAAATGCGCCTTGGAGCGTTGATTTGCTGGAGATTCGTTTTTTGCTATTTTTGGTTCAGCAGGGGAGGGACGGGGGGCCCATTTGGGTGAGTGGGAAAGTGATGTAAGTGGTGGGTTTTGTTTAGGCAATGGTTAATTGCTAATCTGGATAAAATGGGGGAAAGTTATCAAGATTTAAGGAAAAACCCAATTTAGAGTTCATGTGTTCTTGGGGGTTTTAATCCGTTTTTTGGTTAATTAGATTTTAAAAAGTTGTTTTAGAGGGAAATTAAAAGAGGGGTTTTACTCTGTTTGACCAGGTTTATTTAAATAAACCTGGTGGTGGGTTTGGGTTGGGTTTGGACGGGCATGGGTAGGGTAAATGGGTAGGGTCGGGTTAAGTGGTGAGGTGTCAGGTTTGTATTGGTGGGAGGGAGTTTGTTGCCTGGGCAGTTTTGTCCCCCAAGGTTTCATTTCTTGTTCACTTTGTATAAAACAGCAACAAACCATTTTTCCTTTATAAACAAGTTTGGCAGTTTGACACTTTTGGCACAAAAACTTTTTAAACTTGTAGCAAGGACTTCAAATGCAATTTCTTCATACTTCAAGGGCTGAACTTGTACAATCTTGACATTTTAGGGACCCACCAGTAGTTTTGAGGATTTACAGGGGTATAAAATGACAAGTCTTCTAAAATTGAGGGACCATTCTTGCCAATCTTCAATTCTTCAAGGTCATTTATGGAAATTCCATTCTTGGGCCCGGTTCATTGTGCGGCTTCGTTTCCCGTGTTCGTTTTTGAATGATTCTTGTGATCTTTTTGTCATTTCCTCAATATCCGTACCTAAACACACAAGCAACAAACACGAGCATACATTTGGCAGTTTTAATGATATTTTATGCAATTTAAGCCCGATTTGGACGATGAGACTATGTATAAAAGCAGTCTCATCACTCCCCCATACTAAACCATTGCCGTGCCCTCACGCAATGCTAGAATAAAGTATCGTAGCATCTCCAAAATTCATTTTTATTTTATTTATTTAATGATAAACTAGCTACACTACTACTATTAATACTTGCGTTTTAGACATAATGTATGATTTTCATCGCAAAATGGGACGTTTAGGTTCATAGAATAAGAACACGTGAATGCTTCGTTAGAAATAATTTCATCGTCCTCGATTTTCACCTTAATTCCATGCCAAGCGTGCAACGAGATCATTGTCATTATAAGTTAGTAATGCTAACACTACTCATATGCCCTAATCACGTACTTATCCTCCCATTATTCCTAAGTTGTATCTCTTATATTTTATTATGTCTTGAATGTTTCACGAGGATACATCGTTGACTTATGCGATAATAGAGATTTAGGTCTAAAAATAGAGTCCTAACGGTGTAACTAAGACCATCAAATCAATAACCCTTCCTAATAGACAACGATGTCAAAAAATTAAGTTGACAAGAAGAATCGATAAACACGGTTTCATAACGGTTTTGAACATGAGACTTATTACCAAGACTTTTATATGCCCCCTAACGGAAGGGCCTTATTATCTTTGGTTTACCTCCATCTTTTATTCAATTTCGCCATGAAGCTTTTATTATGACTTTGGTCTTGCCTTGCGTTTTATTATCCGCCTCATCGGTGGTTTTATTAGCCAAAGACGTATATCCTCATGCTAGAGCGAATTTTGGATCTTTAAAGCTTCGAAGATTAAGGCTTGATTCACTTTCAATTTTGCATAGATTTTTCGGCCTTGTGGGGCTTCAAATTGTTTGATAGATTTAGGTGAGCACTTGAAATCTTATTATTGGGTGAAGCTTTCGATTATTCGGGTGCCAATACTTCAAAACAGTGACGTTGGCGATACCTTAATGTCTTCCCAATTTAATTACACGAAAGCTACTAGAAAAGACTAGAAACCCAACAATCCTAACTAAACCGCTAAGTCAATATTTATTAAGCAAAAAAAATATTTACATGCGAAGGGAGAATAATCAAACAACGAGAACACATGAGTTTTTGAAAGAATACGAGTACTCTACGTTTAGCATAGTAACTTATAATTAACTCTATCATTTCTCGTCCTCATTTAAGAGACTTAGCCTAATGTGAAGTTAAGGAACCAAAGCTAAGTGCTCAACACGCACGGTCGAGTCAAAAATTACTCTTATTCTCGCCATCGGAAAATCTACATTCGTGTCTTCAAACACTTATAAAATATGAGAAAAATTTTAAAATTTGGCCATTTTTTTGCAACAAAACGATAAACAAAAAGATAAACTTTGGAAAGCGTGAAGGTTTGGCAAGGCAAGTATCTATTCACCCCCCCCATACTAAAGTTAAACATTGTCCTCAATGTTTTGAGTCTAGGGGTGCAAACACCCACATACTAGAGACGTAGTCGAATGCCTAATCTAGCATGGAAAGGGTGTAACCAATAAATTAATAGCCGTTTATGAAGTGTGCTAAAAACCTAAGGTTAGAACATCAAAGGATATATCATTTGGATATTGAGAAAGTCTTCAAAGCAAACGATCGAGTGCTCCCATAAAACGAACACGAGAGGCTCCAATCGTGAAGATCATGATCTAAAAACCACAATGCACAAACAACCACGGAACAAAGGTTGGAAGGGCACAAATCCCCTCACATTAAACTAATTAGAAAGTAATAATATGTACATGGATAAGCATGGGTCTCCCCCACGAGGCACCTTGTTTTTTATAACCGAGTCAAAAGCTCGACTCGAATCCCCATAAATGTGATCATTCAGGGATTATCACGGTATGGTCAATTTTTTAGTGGGGCTTACATGATAAACAAGGCCTAAAAACAACCGGTATAAAGGACTAAGTCCTTTGATGGTGCAAAATACCGGGATCGAAGATGGCGTTCTCGTTTTCATTGGAAAAACAAATCAACGCCACTTCATCGTGAGTCAACAAAAACTCAAAGAGTTTCAAGAAAATAGGAGAGAAGAAATAGAAGGGTGGGACAATGGGTAAGTCATAAAAACATTGAGCTACTCGAGGTAGACTCGCACCAATCAAATGAAAAGATTTTCCATTTATTGCATCGGTGGAAGACCGAGATTTCCCTTTATAAGCAATCCCGGGATCAAATATCTCGTCCTCGGTGGAGAAAGGGGAGGGAACATAAGGGGCTTCCCCCACACTAAGTCCACACAAAGCATCGTCAAAAGGAGAAGACGAGCTTGTAGTACTCAATACACGCGGTGATGACGGAGTTAGAATTGTAGAAAAATCTTTTAAATTCAATTCAAAATCTTTTCCTTTTTCATCTTTTAAACTCTCCTTGTGAAAACCCAATTTAATTATGTCAAAAATATTTGGTGTATCTAAAGCAATGTTAGTCACACTAAAAATTCTCACATTTGAAAACCGTTTTGGCAAAGGTGGTGGTAAGTTTTCAAAACGTTTGTCGACAAAGAAAACTTCCCCATCGGGATCAACATATTCATCATCCGAAGAATCATTCACAATTGGAATCGTAGGCTTAACACTCTTAACCTCCACCGGCGGAGGGGACGGAACTTCATTTTTCTCAACAACTCCTAAAACTCTTTTGGAAATCTTTTTGCAAATGTTTTTTATGGGATTGACATTGTACAAAGACGTGATAGAATACACATGAGAAAGTGTGGAGTTTTGAGTTGCATTAATGATGAGTTCTTCCTCATTGAAACAAAGAGTGATTTTCCTTGCATGCACATCGATAAGTGCTCTCGAGGTATCCAAAAATGATCGACCTAAAATTAGCGGAACTTTAGGATCGATTGGAATGTCAACAACAATAAAGTCTACGGGATAGTATAACTTTCCAACTTTCACAAAGACGTCCTCGGCTACTCCACAAGCTAGAATCGTAGAATGATCGGCCATTTCGATTGACATTCTTGAAGGAGTGAGATTGGGAAGATTGAGCGATTTAAAAATCTCAAGAGGCATCAAATTAATACTAGCACCAAGATCGGCCAAGGCGTAGCATTCTTCCATGTCTTGTATAACACATGGGATTAAAAACTTGCCGGGACCACCGATTTTTTGAGGTATGCGGCTAAGAAAAACCGATGAACAACTAGACGATTTTTGCAATTTCTCTTTGTTATTCAACATACTTTTGAAGTTCGCGGCAAATCGAGGCATCATGACTAAGGCGTCGGCAAAACTTATATTAAAATGCAAGTCATGAAACATTTTAATAAAGAGTTCAAATTGATAGTTATTTCGTTCTTGTGCCTTTTCCTTGTCTCGTCTTGAAGGGTAAGGTAAAGGTGGTGTGGGTTGGGGCATAGGCATAGGCATCGGCCTTGGAATCTCGGGTTCCATGATTGGTATAGGTTCAACCGTAGGTGTGGTTTGAGCGGTACTTCGTGGGCTTGGAATTTGCTCCTTTTCGACCACCACCTCGGGTTCTTTCTCTTTTTCCTTCTCCATAGAAGTACTTGGACGAGAAATGGGTTCTTTGAAAGTTTTACCACTACGAGTAGTAATAACCTTCAATTCTCCTTTTGGGTTCACGATTGTATCACTAGGAAGACCACCCGAAGAAGAGGGTTTACACATGATAGCTTCAAACATTTTAGCCATTCGGTCTTCAAATTTAGATTGTCTAGCATCCGCTTTTAACAACTCTTGCTTAATCTCATGTTGTCCTTGCTCCATTTTTTGTTGATTTTGTTGGAGACGTGTGACATTTCCTTCCATTTTATTAGCATGAGTCTTTAGTTCATTAGAAAGTTCGTTTTTAAGCTCGTTTTTCAACTCGGATCTTAAGCTAACCATTTCACGTTGCATATTATCAAACTTAGCATCATTAGCCTTAGCATAATTCAAAAACTCTCCTTGAAGATTTTTGGTGTGATCATTTTGAAAACCTTGTGTGGTAGTTTGAAAATCACGGTTTTGGTTTTGGTTTGAAATTTGCCCATTTCCACTTTGATAATTACCCTTGTTGTAATTCCTTTGATTGCCTTGATAATTACCACCTTGGTTGTTGTTTCGATAGTTATTAGCATTTTGATTTGGTTGAGCTTGATTTTGGCGGGAACCTTGGCCGTTTTGGTTATAAGTTCCCGTGGCTACATAAGCACTCGAAGTGTTACCATCCACGGTAATGCACTCGGAAAGATCATGAGCTCCACCACACTAAAAACAACTCTTAGCAACCGCTTTAACCGAAGCGGAATTCGAAGCTTCTTGAGCTTTCCAATGGGACATAAGGTTAGCAAATCTATCAAAAAACCGATTTTCTTCATTTGCTTCATCATGTAAAGCATTAATGCTACGAGACGATGATGAGCCCATCTTGGCAACACTCGGTGTGTTACGAGGGCTATAAACCTTAGACCTATTCTCAGTTATGACCAAAGCTTCCTCAACCGTTTTACACAAAAAATTACCACCCGCGGCGACATTTAAATAATCTCTTTCATGATCGTTAAGTCCATTGTAAAACGTGTCAATTTGATGCAAGTCGGAAAAACCGTGATGAGGACATTCATGTAACATTTCCTTAAACCTATTCCAAGCCGTTGAAAAACTTTCATTTGATTCTTGTGAAAATTTAGAAATCTCATTTTTCAAATGCGTAGTCTTAGAGGGCGGAAAAAATTGGTTCACGAACTTTGAAACGAGATCCTTCCACGTCAATATAGAATTGGGTGGCTCTTTCTCTAACCAAATTTTAGCGAGCCCCGCTAAGGAATACGGAAAAAGCATCATCTTAATCGAGTCGTTAGAGACGTCCTTAAACTTGCAAGTGGCGGTAAGACGATTGAATTGGCGGATATGGTTGTGAGGATTGTCCTTCTCATCACAATGGAATTTGTTGTTTTGGATCATCGACAACAAACCCGTTTTCACCTCAAAATTCTCCGCAAGGATAGCGGGAATCACAATAGCTTCTCCATAACTCTCGGTGGGTGCTTGAAGTAACTCCATCATAGTTCGATTCGCCATGGTTGGTGCTTCTCGTACAATGGGTTCGTCAATAGGAGACTCCTCACTAGAATGAGTTGGAGTGGGAGTTTTGTTCTTTCGTCTACGTGCACGTTTTGCTTGATTTCGAGTTAGCAAAAACGTCACGTACAACGAAGAGACGAGCAAAGAAGATTCTTTTTGGTGTTTTGTATTTTTCACTTTTTTTGTGTTTTTTGATTGTATTAACCTTTTTGGAAATTGGTGAATGTATTAAGTAGACACAAATCTACAAATCTCCTCCTTAATCAAATCTCTCGATTAAAGAGGCCTCAAGGAATGAAAACGATCACGTGAAGTGAACGCCTTCGATGACTTTAGAACGATGGTGGAACACCAAATCGTTCAAGAGGGTTTAATCAATAGAAACCAAGAAAATATATATGATACTTAAGTAATACTTTGGGCGGCAAAACCCTCGATTAGCTTTCAATCTCAAAATACGCACAAGCAAGCGGAGGAAACGAGGCGGCGCGAAGCACTCAAGAGCCTTTTTCCTTTAGGTCGTGAAATACAACCGCCTTATACCCATCTTATAGTTTGTATTTTTCAAAATCGAGCTTCACGAAAGTATTTATCTATTTTTGCCTTTTTCTTTGGTTTGAGATTCGAATACAATGATTGGGTAATGACCTCCCAAGTCAAGGTTGTGATTTCTCACGTATTTGGAGTACTTGTGAATTTATTGTTCTACGTATACAATATAGTAATAGTATTCACACAAAAACCGAAAAACGATAATACGTATTAGTAGAGTGCTACTAATAGAAATACTAATTATGGTTAGTATAAAAAACAACAATTGTTCAACCAAAACACAACACGCCACCCCGGCAGCGGTGCCAAAATTGTTTGTAGAGTTTTTACACACCTTTAGGAAAAGGAGGTAAAATAGGGTAAGTATCGAGTGTCGGTTTAGGAAAACCGAGCACTAATGACCCTTAAGAAAGTTCAAGTTCGTTTCCCAAGGAGGCTAGTGTGTTGTGTAATGAATTGATTAATGTTTGTGATAATATTGAGAAAAAGAAGATAGAAATAAGAAAGAAATGACGGTTACGAAGACGGATCGAGCTAAGACGAAAGGATCGTTCACGTAAAACCGTAAAAACTACAAAATTAAAAATTTAAACCTAAAAATTAATTAAAAGCTAAAAGTAGGTCTAAAATAATATAAATAAGAATAAAAATCCAATAAAAATATTTTAAAACATTTTATTAATTAAATATTCAATTTTAAATGCTAATTAAAGCTCTAAAATTAAATATAATTAATCAAAATGTCCAAAATATTATTTTATTGAACAAATAACTTACTTATATTATCTAAAGACTAAAAAGTATTTTTCCTAATTTATAAAAACTATTTTTCTATTTTTTATCACTAAAAACTATTTTTAAACTAAAATAATTATAAAAAATAATAAAATGATACCAAAAATAATTGACCAATTTTAAAAATCCTAATTTACTCTAATGAACAGTAGAAAATTTAAAAAGTTTGAAAAATATAAAATTTACCACTAAAAGACAAAAGCAGTTTAATATTAAACCCTAATTAAACTAAATTAATTATAAAAAATAATTAAAAGATGAACAGTGAAAACTTTTTATACCAAAAATCTTAAAATGTTTTTCTTAATAAAAGAAAAATGTTTAAACTGAAAATAAGTATTTTTGGCACTAAATGCCAAAACCAGAAATATAAAAAGTTAATTAAAAATGCTATTTAATCTAATAAATAGTAAATGAACAATAATAAAAATTCTATTTAATCAAAAAAATTAAAAATAAAATTAGAAAAATATAGAAACAAGTTTGAAGTCCTAACTCTAAAATTCAGTCACTAAAGACAAAAAAGAAAGATTACTGAAAGTGACATGCAAAGGATTTTGTCTGCTAGTTGAGCAGTACCAACTTGTGAACTACCAGTGGGAAGTTTGTTCCCACTGCTAGTTATAAATTTTGGTCAGTTGACCAAATGAGCTTAGGAAAGCTTGTTAAGAGCTTGTTCTTTGGACAACAAGGCACCCCCACACCAATTGGGTTGTGGGGAGTCTGAGTAAACACAAAAAAACACACAATCACTAGCAAAGATCAAGCACAAATGGGCACACAAAGTTTCTGATCTAGCTTGCACTTTCTGATGAACAGTTGACCCTAGATTACTTGCACAAAAGCGAATTTCAAACCTCCAAAATTTGCACACAAATCCACCAAATAGCATGTAACTGATTTCAATCCCTACTTAGCACTAGAATCTAACAAATAACAAGATTTGATGAACAATTTCACAAAATTCAGTCAACAACAAGCACTTACTGGTTTCTACTACTTAGGCCAACTTTTAACATGCAACTTGTTTTAAAACTCCCCCAAACTGAAACTCAAATACACATATCATATATTAGCCACCTAATAAGTGTGTTTGAACTTGGTTTATAAGCAAGATTGAAGTCTTCTAACCCAATATAAGCCCTAATCCAAACACCCCTTTATATTTTCTGAAAATGATTTAACACACCAAATGCATTCAAACTACAACCAAATTGCTTCTAATCACTCCTAACATGCATATTACACCTAATCCAGCAATAACAAGCCAATAAACAAGCACTTGAACAATTTCATACAAAATCACATAAACCAAAATCTTAAAACTGAAAAATGAGGGAACAAGATTGTTACCTAGAGGGACCTACATCCAGGTCCCTCAGTTTTTGTTAAAAAAAAAAGGTCCCTTAGTGACTGCTATGTCACCTCCAATCAGGCTGGGGCCTGAGCAGAACCTTGGAAGATCAGGCTCCATGTGAAACCTACTAAGAAAAAATGAAGAACACACAATATGCACTTTCTGATTTTTCTTTCTCTTTTTAAAACCTTTCAAAAACTTCTCAAATAATCTTCTTTTAACACACTTAAACAATCACTTAAAAAAACTGGAAATCCAATCTTGAAACAAGATTTCACCAAAAGAAATCTATATTTCAGAAACTTGAAGATAACTTTTGAAAACTCAAAAGTACTTCAACAATTTTAATTTGGAACTCAGTATTCTAGCTTAAAAACATTTACCAACTTTTAATAAATCATAAAAGGAATTACATATAATCAAATACCAACTTTATTTTGATTAAAAAGGGATTACAAGATTTTTGCTAGAAAAACTGGAACAAGAAAATATGGGTACATGCACCTCAAATATATACTACTACTTGGACTATTCTAGAATTTTGAATAAAATATTACAATGAGCAAAACCCTAGTTACTGGTTTCCGGATATGCCCTTGAATTTGACTGAGAATTGGGTCAAACTGAACCCATGTGATTGACAGCTCTCCCCTTTTGATCTTGGACGTTTATCTGAACATTGGGGAGCACGAAATGCGCCTTGGAGCGTTGATTTGCTGGAGATTCGTTTTTTGCTATTTTTGGTGTAGCAGGGGAGGGACGGGGGCCCATTTGGGTGAGTGGGAAAGTGATGTAAGTGGTGGGTTTTGTTTAGGCAATGGTTAATTGCTAATCTGGATAAAATGGGGGAAAGTTATCAAGGTTTAAGGAAAAACCCAATTTAGAGTTCATGTGTTCTTGGGGGTTTTAATCTGTTTTTTGGTTAATTAGATTTTAAAAAGTTGTTTTAGAGGGAAATTAAAAGAGGGGTTTGTCTCTGTTTGACCAGGTTTATTTAAATAAACCTGGTGGTGGGTTTGGGTTGGGTTTGGACGGGCATGGGTAGGGTAAATGGGTAGGGTCGGGTTAAGTGGTGAGGTGTCAGGTTTGTATTGGTGGGAGGGAGTTTGTTGTCTTGGCAGTTTTGGCCCCCAAGGTTTCCTTTCTTGTTCACTTTGTATAAAACAGCAACAAACTATTTTTCCTTTATAAACAAGTTTGGCAGTTTGACACTTTTGGCACAAAAACTTTTTAAACTTGTAGCAAGGACTTCAAATGCAATTTCTTCATACTTCAAGGGCTGAACTTGTACAATCTTGACATTTATGGAAATTCCATTCTTGGGCCCGGTTCATTGTGCGGCTTCGTTTCCCGTGTTTGTTTTTGAATGATTCTTGTGATCTTTTTGTCATTTCCTCAATATCCGTACCTAAAACACACAAGCAACAAACACGAGCATACATTTGGCAGTTTTAATGATATTTTATGCAATTTAAGCCCGATTTGGACGATGAGACTATGTATAAAAGCAGTCTCATCAGATGCCCTTTCTGAATTAGGTCAAGGACCACGGGTTCCGACTTAGGTTGAAAACTAGCACATTCCGGATTGCATCATACATCTCTATTCCGAATTGAGTGTTGGAAAGTGTGTATCCCGAATTAGTTGTGGAGCATGTATTCCGAATTGTGTCAAGTAAATCTGGATTCCGGATTAGGTTAACAAGTATGGATTCCGGTTAGGTGCGTTTTGTGTATTCTAGATTAGCCTTTGAACATACATTCTGAACTACTTCAGATCACTTATTCCGGATTAGGTGTTGGTTTATAGATTCCGAATTATACCTAGCACTCGTATTCCAAACTGCATGCATGATGTTGGATTCCGGATTAAGAGCAGATTACGTATTCCGAACTAGGTTTAGCACATAGATTCCGACTTAGGTTGAGTATTTGTGTATTCCGACTTATTTTCCTGTTTAGTTTTAAATTGTAATTTTCCCGCCAATTTTCTCAAGTGTTATTTTAATTGTTTTATTCTTAGAGTTATTTCAAGTTTGCATTTTTATTAAGTTGTCAAATTTACTTTTTGTCAAGCTTTAATTTCTCGTCATTTACTTGTTAAGCATTTTTGGTTTTATTTACCTTGCCCTTTACTTTAAAGTTTGTTTCTTTACTTTACTCAACGACAACCATTTCTTTTATCCACCAAAGACGACTGAGTCGCACGATTAACTGTAATCAATTCGAATCGAGACGAGACGAAAACTTTTTATACTTGTCAAAATCTCTTGTATTATAAACCTAGAAAGAAGTTCATCTCTCCCATGGCACTCATCTTGAATTTGTCTATCATGAGCTTGGAAAAGTCTTCACTAATCTTTGGACTTGAAGAGCCAAAGATGATATCATCCACATAGATCTGAACAAGTAAAAATTCCTTACCAATCTTCTTGGTAAATAAAGTCTGATCTATGTAGCCCCCTTTTGAATCTATTGTCCACAGATATGTAGACAATGTACCATACCATGCTCTTGGGGATTGATGAAGTCCATACATTGCTCTCTTCACCCTATACACCTTGTGTGGATGTTCTGATTCTTCGAAACCAGGAGGCTGCATCACATAAACCTCCTCTGCAATTGTGCCATAAAGAAAAGCACTCTTCACATCCATTTGATAAACTGTGAAGCCCATGAAAGAAGCATAGGCTAGAAAAATTCTTATTGCTTCAATCCTTACAACAGGTGCAAAAACCTCTTCATAGTCTATCCCTTCCTCTTGTGTATAGACTTGAGCAACTAAACGTGCCTTGTTTTTGACCACAATTCCTCTTTCATCCTTCTTGTTTTAAAGAACCCATCTTGTCCCTATAGGTCCGACATATCTGGGAAAATCTACTAACTCTCAAACATCTTGAATAGCAAATTGGTGAAGCTCATCCTTCATTGCTTCCACCCAACTTGGTTCTTTGAGAGCATCGGAAATCTTCTTGGGTTCCTGTTGTTACAGAAAACAAGCAAACAAACATGCCTGAACAAGAGGGGTATCAACCTTCTTGTGGATATTGGCAATAAAACCTCCTTGATTCTGATGAGACCTTCTTGTTTGAATAGGAGACAACACATCACCAATGATTAGAGAAGGAGGATGATTTTTTATACTAGATGTAAGTATTCCTTCTTCAAGAATTGTGTTGTCTTCAAATTCAGTGTCCATGTTGCCAATATCATCTTCAAATTCTCCTCCATCATCACCAGAATGAACCTCTTCATGTACTGTGGAAGGTTCACCTTGTTCAAAAACATTGGAAGAGAATAAATGGTCAAAAGGGTTGTCAACGCCTGAACTAGGCCTGTCAACGTCTGAGCCATCAACGCCTGAATTTGGCCTGTCAGCGCTAGATTTGCCTTTATTAGCGCTTGAATATTCATGCATGTTTTCATCAATTGGTTTTTCTTGTGGACCATCTTTTTCCTTTCCAGCAGCAGCAACAGCAGAAAATCCATCAGTCCAAATAGGGGTGATAACATACTCAAGGATGGGAGCTGATTTGACTGCTTGTGATTCTACTTCCTTGTCAACCTGTTTACCTGAAATTTCAACAACTGGTTCTTCCACAACATTTGAATCCACTTTCACAATGTCTGGATTAGTAACAGGCGTATAATTCAAGGTCCTAGATAAAGGTTCTAAATCAAAGAACCAATTTGGTCCACTCTCATGATCACTAGGTTTACTTTCTAAAAACCTAACATGTACCTTTTCAAGTATACATTTTTCTTTCTTAATGTAAACCCTATATCCTTTACTCTGCACTGAATAGCCCATAAAATAGCCTTCATCACCTTTAGCACTAAACTTTCCTAAGGCATCACTAGTATCTAGTACCACTACATGACATCCATAAGGTTTAAGAAAACCAATATTAGGTTTCATACTCCAAAATAGCTCATAAGGTGTCTTATTGTGGATTTTGTTGATCAATTCCCTATTCTGAACATAGCAGGTTGTATTCACAGCCTCATCCCAAAAAGCAATGGGAAAATGAGCATCAACCAACATTGTCCTAGCTGCTTCTATGAGTGTTCTATTCTTCCTTTCAGCCACCCCATTTTGTTGTGGGGTTCTAGCTACACTAAACTGCCTAGTAATCCCTTTATTGACATAGAAGTCATCTAACAACTTATTTCTAAACTCACCACCATTATCACTTCTAAGAATTTTAACCTCATTCCCAGTCTTTTTCTCAATCTGATTAATAAAATTAACAAAAAAACAATGGCATTTCCACTTTTCAAAGCCAAAAAGAAAGTCCAAGTAAATCTAGAAAAATCATTAGTTATGACAAAACAAAAAGATTTACCATTTAAGCTTTCTATATTAGTTGGACCAAGCAAGTCCATATGCAGCAGGTGAAGTGGTTTAGAACTAGAGTGCACAAGTTTAGACTTAAAGGATACTTTGTGTTGTTTGCCTTTAAGGAATGCAACACAAGAGTGATCATTGTGGAAAGCCTTTTCAGGCAAACCATCAACTAAACCATGTCTCACAAGTCTATTTATGTTCTTAAAGTTTATGTGTTCTAACCTTCTGTGCCAAAGATTACTTTCATCAACTGAAGCCTTAGCATATAGACATGACAAATTATTATTCATCCTAATTCCATTAAGATTCACATTATAAATGTCCTTATGCCTAGGTGTTCTTTAATCAATAAACTTCTCATCAGGTATTTTAAAGTCTTTGGTTAACACCAAGCATTCAGTATCAGTGAAAAGAACCTACTTTTTGTTATCACAAACTTGTGATACACTAAACAGATTATAATCAAGTTCTTTTACCAGAAATACATTTTCAAAACGCAAATTATTGGTGATACGAGTGCCTTTTCCAGTAATAGTTCCATATCCTCCTCCAAAGTACACTTTGTCACCATCTTTAATGGGGGTAAAAGTTGTCAAATAATCTTCCTTCTCCATCATGTTCCTAGAGCATCCACTATCCCAATAGCCATAATCATTTACATGCTTTAGAATGCCCTGCACATAAAGAAAACAAATTAGTTTTCTTTGGGAACCCAAGCCTGAGCAGACTTGGATTCCTTTGGTTGTTCAACAAGAACAAATTTAGTCCCTATAACAACCCCTTGTTCATCACTTTTAGAATTGAACACCCAGTTAACCCCAATTGGTTTAGTTATGACCTTTGAAATATAATGAAATCTGTTACAGGTCACAGAAATCCCATCTGAATTAGGGTTTTGGTCTTGTTTGGGTCTCCATGTCAAGCTAGAAGAAGCTTTAGACCCCTTTCCCTTTGGCTGTAAGTATTTGTTATTACTTGGTCTAACAGCGTTGAAACATTCCTGTCAATGTTAAAATTGTTCTTGACAGCGTTGAATTTACATTTATCAGCGCCAAAACTAGGGTTTGCTACAGGAACCCATTGTCTGTTACACCATGTATTAGTCTTTTGAAAAGGCCTTTGTCCATAAGTATTAGACCCTTTAGTAAAGAATGGAGCTGGTCTAGTAACTTGTGGACTTTGCTGGACAAAAGGTCTGGGTTTGACCATGGTTGACTTTTTATTAGCGTTGACTTTTGAAGCATTGACACACTTATACGCCAAATGTGAAAAACTCCCACAACTATAACAAGCTTTTCTAGACATAACCCTCGGTCTAGATGAAAAGAAACCTGTCCCATTATCACTAACTTGACTTTTTGGTGACCTAGGTTTTCTATACATTTCTGCATACTTAACACTAGGTTTTCTATCAACATTTAAGCCAAGGTCAACAGGTTGTCCAGTAGAAGGGATGGTCACTTTTATGGGTGTGGACTCATTTGGGATTTCACTAAGCATGCCACCTTTAATAAACAAAGTAGGATTGGCTTTCTTTCATTGTTCCAAATCAGTCAAATTCTTCTTATATTCCTCTACTGGAGTAAGAACTCTTGGTGGAGGAATGAATTCCTTTTCTTGGAGTTCTGGAATACCAATCCAAGATAAATACTTTCTAAGGATACCATAAAAGTTCCCAGCAGGTGGTGGAACATCAGCATACTCTTTCATCCCAATCCCAGTCATATCCCTAGAGTCTCTTTGCTCACTGACATATTTTTCTAGGGTTTGAGAAGCTTTATCAAATCTTTGAAATTTAAGCCCTACATTGTCTTTGTTTTTAATTGCCTCATCTAACTTAGCTTGTATGACTCCTTTGGATCTCTCCAAAATATCCCTAAGGTCAACACTAACTTTGAGGTCATGAGTCAAAACGTTAATTTTAACTTTTAGATCAAGCTCCATTTTCTTATATTCAGACATAGTTTTTTTAGTTCGAACAAGTGCTAGTTGATAATTAGATAACTTGCATTTTTCATCAAAAACATCTGATTTTAATTTTAAAATCTCTTTGTTAAGCTTCTTAGTATTTAAACGACAATATTTACTATAGAAAGCATCATCATATACCTCATTATCTGATGAAGATGAAGAATGTGCCATGAGAGCATAGTAAACATGCTCCTCTTCTTCCTTCTCTGCAATCAAGGCCTTGTTCTCTTCCACCTCCTTGGCCATAAAACTCCAATCCCAGCCAACACCATCAATTTCTTGCATGACAACCATCTAAGTTTGGGATTATCAGTGTTTGGACTTCTTCTCATCAGCGCTTGATTTTTTTTTGTCAACACTTGATCTGACAACGCTTGATTTCTTCCTATCAACGTCCAATTAACACTTGCCAGCGTCTAAGTGTCTTGGCTCATTTTATTCTCAACAATTATGTTTATTTACTTAAGCATAAACATGAAGTGGTTGAAACATTCAAGGTATTCAAGAATGAAGTAGAAAATCAACTCGGGAAGACTATTAAATCCATTCGATCGGATCGTGGTGGTTAATATATTAGTCAAGAATTTAAATATTATCTAAAGTCTAGTCGAATTTTCCAACAGCTGACTCCTCCTTACACGTCACAACACAATGGTGTTTTTGAGAGGAGAAATCAAACCTTGCTAAACATGGTTCGATCAATGACGGTCTTTCTAATTTGCCATTATCCTTTTGGGATTATGCTCTAGAGACTGCTGTACGCATTCTCTATATGGTTCCAACCAAGAACGTTAACAAGACTCCATATGAACTATGGTATGGAAAAGTTTCTAACTTGTCTTACTTAAAGGTCTGGGGTTGTGAGGCACATATGGAACGTCACACGCCTGACAAACTTCAATCAAGATCAGTTAAGTGTGTCTTCATACGTTACCCTAAGGAAACTATGGGTTACTATTTCTACTACCCACTTGAAAATGAAATAGTTGTAGAGAGATATGCAGATTTCTTTGAAAAGAATCTCGTAGTTCAAAAAGAGAGTGAGAGGATTATAGAACTAGAGGATGAAGATATTTTACCTTCTGAAACTACTAGTAAACATCCAATTGAGGAAGAAAGTCTTGCACCTGATGTAACTCAAAAAGAGGATGTTATCCCCATTCATAAATCAAAAAGAACAATCAAAGCACCTGAACAACTATGTATAAATGTAGAAGTCGAGGAACATAGTTTAGGGGATCTTAATGAAACCACTAACTATATGGATGCAATATTAGATTCTGAACCCGATAAGTGGATTGTTGATATGAATGCAGAAATGCAATCTATGGAAGATAATCAAGTCTGGAGACTTATAGATTTACCGCCCTATGCGAAAGTCGTAAAGGGTAAGTGGATTTACAAGACGAAGATGGACATGGATGGCATTGTACACACCTATAAAGCTCGATTTGTAGCAAAAAGTTTTACACAAACTTATGGTGTTGACTATGAGGAAACCTTTTCTCCTGTTGCAGATTTGAGAGCTATTAGGATTCTCATAGCTATAGCGGCGTGCTATGACTATGAGATAAGGAAAATGGATGTAAAAACCGCGTTCTTGAATGGTATCTTAGAAGAAGAAATCTATATGGAAGAACCAGAAGGTTTTACTGGACCTAAGCATCCAAGAAAAGTATGTAGGCTTCAAAGATCTATTTATGGATTTATGCAAGCATTAAGAAGCTGGAATAAAAGATTTGATGAAGAAATAAAAAATTTTGGTTTTGATCAAAATCTTGATGATCCATGTGTATATCAAAAGGCAAGTGGGAGTAATTTTGTTTTCCTAATCTTGTATGTTGATGATATAATCATTATGAGAAATCATATTCCAAGTTTATAAGAGGTAAAGGCCTATCTTGGGAAGTGTTTTTCAATGAAAGATTTAGGGGAAGCGGCTTTTATTCTTGGAATCAAAATATATAGAGATAGATCGAAGCGGTTAATTGGAATAGGTCAAAATGCATATCTTGATAAGATCTTGAAAAAATATAGAATGTGTACGCGTACGCCCGTAGGCATAATATAATAAGATTTAGATAACATAAATAAATTAAAGAAGAAAGGGTCGCGGAACTAGCTAGGGACCGTGACATTTTATAAACACTTGCAAGTTTTGAAATACATGAAATCGTAATATAAGAAAAAAAATACATGGGTTTTATTGGAGCTGACTATAGCTAAGATTCCCATGTCGAGGCCGCAGCCTTAGAGATAACACTTTTTTAAGTGGAAAATGTTCCACGTACGCCCTAAATCACGGCCGTCCATGTCGCGCAATCTATACGCACCTTTCCTTAAAGCGTCAGTCACTATGTAGGGTCCTTCCTACTTTGGTCCAAGTTTCCCTGTATTCTCCGCACGGCTTGCTTTATTCGCACGATATACAAAGTCACCTAGTTTGAACGAGGTTTTCCGCACTCTAGCATCGTAGTAACCTTTCATTTTTGACTTTTTTGGCCTCATTAGTTGTAGCTAACTCTCGTATTTCTTGTAGCAAATCCAAGTTCAGCCGCAGTTCCTCGTCATTCGTGATCACATCCACTTCTGTTGTACGAAGTGTTGGTAGTCCAATTTTAGCTGGGATTACCGCTTCCGTCCCGTACGTTAGAGCGAAAGGGGGTATCTCCATTCACTTTTTTTATTATGGTGTGGTGTGCCCATAGTATATGGGATAGCTCATCTACCTACTTTTTATTCTCCTCGCCTAGGCGTGCTTTGATTCTGTCTCCAAGACTTTTGTTAGCTCTTTCCACCAACCCATTGGACTGTGGGTGCTTTATAGATACGAATCGCTATTTAATGTTGTTCGTCGCGCACCAGTTTTTAAATGGATTGTCAGTGAACTGCTTGCCATTGTCAGAGACTATCTCACCTGGCAAGCCAAACCGACACACAATATTATACCAAAAAACTTTTTTACTTGATTGCCCGTGATTGTCTCAACTTCTTTATCTTTGATCCACCGAGTGAAGTAGTCCATGGCGACTATTAGGAATTTGATCCCTCCTGCTGCCACGGGGAAGGCCCTTGTGATATCGATCCCACATTTGTAGAATGGCCATGGATACGTAATAGGTGTTAGCTCCTACTAGGGCGGACGTGGTGCTGGTCTATGGACTTGACAATCGTTGTACTTTAAAATAAGACTTTGTACATCTTTATGCATGGTCGGCCAGTAATAACCGCTACGTAGCGCCCTTACCACCACCAATCTAGTTCATGCATGCATGTTGAAAGACCCCTCATGGATTTCGCTGATGACATAGTCCGCTTGCCGCGACCCCACACATCGCAACCATGGTTGCAAGAAAGATCGCTTATAAAGGACTCCATTCCCGAGTTCAAACTGTTGCGACTGTCTTCTAATTCGTCGAGCTTCAGTTTGGTCCCGCGAGAGTGTTTTGTTGGTCAAGTAGTCAATGATCAGGGTCATCCCTGTAGGGCCCTCTTCTTCTATTACCGTGGATACTTCTGCTTCCATTATGGATTTGTCCTTCAAGATCTCCATCAGAATCTGTTTGGATAGGTGCACGAAACTGGTGGATGCTATCTTACTGAGGGCATCGGCCTTCTTGTTCTCCCATCTCTGAACTTGTCGTATAGTAAACTTGTTGAAGCCTTCAATTAGTGGTCTAGTTTTTCTTAGGTACTGGATCATGTTCTTCTCCTTTGCTTCGTATTCTCCTAAGATTTGATTTGCCACCAGACGCGAATCTACATTTTCCTCAACGTTGCGTACGCCCTATGCGGGCTGCGATAGTCCCGCTATAAGTGCTTTGTATTTAGCTTCTTTCTTTGTAGCCGTGAACTCAAATCAGAAGCGTACACGAATTCTATGCCCTCGGGGTTAGTTAAGATAAGGCCCGCACTTGATACATACATGCAAGAGGATCCGTCAGTGAACAAGACCCAGGGATATTGGGGTTCTTCATCCTTTTTAAGCAGCGACCCCTCTTCCTCTGTCTTTTCTATGATAAAGCCAGTCAGGATCTGGCCCTTGACTTCGATACGTGGTCTATACATAATGTTGTACTCTCCTAGTAAGACACTCTACTTTTGTAGCCTCCTTGCCACGTCTGGCTTTGATATGATCTACTTTATCGGCTGATTGGTGATTACGGCTATAGGGTGTGCCTAGAAATATCGGCGTAGACTTTTTACCGCATACACGAGCGCTAGCACTAGCTTTTCCATTGGGGAGTAATTCAACTATGAACTTTGTAGAGCTCTACTTATAAAGTAGACTCGTGTCTGTACATTCTCCCTGTCGGTCATTAGTACTACGTTGATCACCTCATGTGTAGCCGATAAGTACATAATCAACTCCTCTTTGGGTCTACGCGTGACCAACATTGGGAGTGCTGCTAAGTGTTTCTTCGGCTGGTCGAAGGCTTCTTACGCCTCCTTTGTCCAATTGAATTCTCCCTTCTTTTGCACTTTTTTAGCGTTTTGAATAAGGGGAGTGACTTTTCTGCGGATTTTGAGAGGAATCTGTTTAATCCTGTCAGCTTTCCATTGATATATTGCATTTCCTTCAGTGTTCTCGGGGACGAGAGTTGTATTACTGCCTCTGTTTTTCCTGGACACGATTTGATGCCATTGGGATCTATCATGTACCCCAAGAATATGCCTTCTGTTGCGCCGAAGGTGCACTTCTTAGGGTTCAGCTTCATATTGATTTTCCTCAACATAGTAAAGGTTTTTTAATATCTCGAATGAGCTCTCCCCCTGTATGACTTTTTATGACTAAGTCATCCACGTAGACTTCCAAATTTCATCCAATCTGGTTATCGAATGCCTTATCTACTAACCGCTGGTAGGTAGCTCCCGCATTCTTTAGTCCAAAAGGAATGTTCGTGTAGAAGTAGACTCACTGACTAGTATGGAACATTGTCTTATCTTTCTCCTGCTCCGGCATTTGTGTCTGGTAGTATCCTTTGTGTGCATCTAGAAAGCATTTAAAGGGGTAGCCATACAGTGATTCAATCTTCTAGTTTATCTTTGGTAGCGGATAGCAGTCTTGAGGACATGCCTTGTTGAGTTCTATGAAGTCGACGCACATACGCCGGGACTGCCGTCGTGTTTTTTAACCATGACCGAGTTAGAGAGCCAGTCGTTGTAATAGACTTCTCGCATGATTCCTGCATCTACCAGCTTCTTTACCTCTTCCAGTATTTTCTGACTACGTTCTGGGGCTTGTCCGCGCTTCTTTTGCCTAACTGAGGGTATCCCTCGTAGATTTGTAATATGTGTTCTGTGATTGAGCGTTGTACCCGCGTCATATCCTTTGGTTCCCATACGAAGATGTCTAAGTTACTTTTTAGGAGTTTAAAAATTTCCGCTCTCCCTTGGTCGGACAATTTCCCCCCAACCATGACTTCTTGCTCTAGGAAATCTGGGTGAATTACCACCTTCAAGTTTAGTGGTGAAGATACTTTCGGCTCTGCAGTTACTCTTGGCGGTTCTGTAATTGTATTGCACTCCGAGTGTGGTATTACCGTATTGAAGATTGTGACGACTCCTCCCTCTACTGGGAACTTCATCATGCCACGAGTCGTGGAGGGTACGGCTCGCAATTGCCAATATTTCGGGTCGTCCAATGATGCCGTTATACTACGATGGTGAGCGTATTACTAGGAAATTCATCCAAACAACGGTTGAGCGTTCATCGTTGCCGACTGTTACTAGCAATCTCAGCTGACCCAAAGGCCAGATTAATACTCCACTAAAGCTAATTAATGGTGAGGTGGCAGGTATCAGCTGGTTCCTAATATCCGAACTTAGTTGTATGAAGCAATGTTCATAGAGGATTTCTGCTGAGGACCCTCCGTCAATGTACATACGGCGGACAACATGGTCCTCGAAGTTGACTTCTATTGTCAATGACCCCTCTACGACATTACTCGCGGTGAGCGGAGGAAATGAAATATCAGTTCCCCTAGAAAATTTTTGGCCAACTTTCTATTTGGTCCTGCGCTGCCAAGTCTGCACCATGTAGATATTTGTAGACTTATCTTTTAGTTTTAGTTTCCTATTATCTGCGCTTTCTCCTTCTTTGACAAGGTGACTTAGTTTTCCAGATTTTACCAGGCTCTCGATGTGATTTTTTAATTGGATGCACTACCTTTTTTGCCATGGTATTCACAATGCCTATTACCAATGCGCCTTTCCACCGGGGTGGTCATTGGCGGAGGCTTCAGGAAACTCGCACGTTTTGATAGGAATATTCCTCTCGGAGTCTTTTTTTGGGGGTGAACTAAATGACGTTATCACGTCCCCCCTCTGACTTACCTGGTAATCGAGTACGACCATTACTTTGGCTGCTAAACTGCTTCTTGGTCGAGTCCTGAGATCTATAGTTTGTGGTGGTTCGCCTGCTATCTGCGGCTGCGACCTCCCCTTGTATGAAAGATCTGACACGTCAGATTAGTCCATCAAAAGTTTCTGTAGTTTTATCATTCAGCTTTCATTTAGATCTTGGCTAGTTATCCCTGCCATGAAACAGGATACTTTCAGGATTTCGTGACATTCCTTGATCTTATTTCACTCATTTTTTAAGCGTTCTATGAAGTCTTCTAGATACTATCCCTGCTTCTGCTCGACACTTGCAAGTGATACAAGGCTATTGTCACACTTCTTTTGTTGCGTGTAGTTTCTTCTGAAAGATTTTCGCACTTCTTCAAATCCATCGATGGTCCGACGCGGAAGTTTGTCGAACCAATTTATCGCATTACCAACTAGGGTGGAGTTGAACATGATGCACCATGTAGGCTCTAGCCATTGCTCAATCCATGACTGCGATTCGAAGACATTTAAGTGATCATCCAGATCTGTGGTACCGTCATATGTCTTAATATTTTGACGGCATGCGTCGTCTTTTGCTCTCCGAGTAATGTTGGATATGTTTTGTGAAGGCATTAGCTGTTCCTCGTCATCATGGTGGGGAAAGTCCTTATACTAATGACTAGATGCTTAATGAGAGTCTTTTATATTATCGACCTCGCTGTCCGAGGTATCTGAAGAGGAGTACCTCGATTTACGGCGTCTGGGTGATGGTCCTCAGAGTCATAGCTAGATGAGTCATCGATTAGGGATCGATTTCCTTGTCTGGAGCTGCTGTGACGACTCCTTTTGCGTTTCCCTCTCCGTGACTCCTGCCTATGCTCCTTTTCCATAGGCGTTTCTAGTTTTCTTGGGATCCGCCCTGTTGTTCCGGGCTTAGATGTCCTTCATCTAGATCAGCCGTACTTCTGTTCTTAACTTTTTGGCCCCTCATACGCTCGGTGATCAATCGAATGAGGGTGTCCAAATTTTGGCCGACGTACTCTTCCATTGCCCGCGCTTTAGTTGGTATAACCTCATCATGGTCTGCTGCTATGATGGGTTGTTTTCATTTGTCTTTGTTTGGAGGGGGTTGCGCTGATCCCTGGTTGGGGCTTTTCTCCCTTGAGGCTGGTATGGGGTTGGGGAACAACGAATTGAATCCTTGCGGAGGTGGATTCGCGACATCCCAGTTGTTTTCCTTACTAGTTGATCTAGGGGTAAGCTCGACAGACGTGATCTGGCCTCGGCTGTCGATGCTTTCTTGCGACCCCCTTTTTGTTGAAGGACGTATGTGCCGCCCTTAGTCATGCGTAGAGTTTAGTGTAGGGTCCCACAGATGGCGCCAACTTGTTGATACAAAAGTTGGATGGATCGCGCTTTACCTGAATTAGGCTTAATTCAGGTGTTTGAGAACTCCGACTCTTGCACCAAGTGAACTTGTTTGAAGACCCTACACACTAAATAACAGACACCGTTAGTCTTAACGTGGGCGCGTGTCCCACGATTAGACTCCGGCGTGAGAGTAAGTAATCAGTTTGAGAGACAGGTGATGGTTTAGAGTATTGTGTGTATCGTACCTTTGTGGAACCTTGAACCCTAACTGGGCTCCCCTATTCTTGCGGCCTAAGCAAGAGATAATTACCAAATATAACCATATCCTTATCGCGTGAATAAGGACAACGTATATCCTCTTAGCTTCAGGTAAATCATAACCGGAATTAGATTATATTTTGTTTGATCCTATCCGTGTGCGGCCATGAGACGGTTGAGATAGAACCGCGTGCGACAGTGACTTACTGGGCCTCGTGGGCTTTAGAGCTGTCTATATAAGATCCATATATAATGGATACGGGTAGTACCTGTGGGTAGGGTTGTCCAACCCGACTAGGGACTATACGCCATTAATGTACTTCTACATCTAAAGAGATGAAGCGTATGAAAAATGCTCCTTATGCTTCTGCTATAGTATCTATTATGTATGTTGTGAGGTGCACAAGACCTGATGTTGCATTTGCAAAAAATATTACAAGCCGGTTTCAACAAAATCTAGGTGCGAGTCACTAGAGTGCTATGAAAAATATTCTTTAGTATTTAAGACATACTAAGGATACATTTTTGGTTCATGGTGGGAACCCTAAAGCTACTGAGCTGCAACTTAATTGTTATTGTGATGATGGATTTGAAACCGATAGAGATGACACTAAATCTCAAACTGGGTGTGTTTTCGTTTTGAACGGAGGCGCGGTAATATGGAAGAGCTCCAAGCAAAGTACTACTGCACAGTCAACCACATAAGCTGAATACATTGCTGCTTCTAAAGCTGTTTGGATGAGTAAGTTTATTGGAGAACTTGGTGTAGTTCCTACCAGTGAAGAACCTATAAAGATGTATTATGAAAATTCAAGTGCAATCATCATAGCTAACGCATCGGGAGTTCATAAAGGCGCCATACACTACCAAAGGAGATATCACTATGTTTGTGAATGTATCAAATTGGGTGAAATTGATCTAGTTAAAGTTCATACAGATAATAATCTAGCAGATCCTTTTACGAAGGCTTTACCTGGTAAAAAGCTTACTCAACATTCTAGGAGCATGTGACTTCGTCCTGCTAGTAGTTTCAGGTAATCTATTGATACAAAAGTTGGATGATCCTTTCTTGACCCGAATTAGGCTTAATCCGGGTAGGCTGGACTCCGGCTCTTGCACCAAGTGAATAACTTGCTGAGATCCTACATACTAAAACAACACGTGTTAGACTTACCGTGGGAACGTATCCCACGATTAGACTCCGACGTGAGAGTAAGTAATCGGTTTGGGGTTAGAAATCAGTTGTAGGTTGAGAGTATATAGAATGTAATACCTTTGTGGAACCCTTGGGGGTTCCTTATATAGGCAGTGAAACCCTAATGGGCTGTCACTGTTACTTCGTCCCCAAGCATAAGATAATCACCATAATTAGCTTGATTGTTATCTTCTAATTATGGTGAGTGTATATCCTATACTTTGATGCAAATCCCAATCCTGATATGATTGTGATTATGTCTAACCATGTACCAGTCGTGCCGGGTCGTAGGCCGCACACATCTGATGCGACCACTAATCACTCAAGCCCATAAGCTCAAATGACATTAATCCAACCCATTCGTGATAGGCCGGATGCGGGTAGTACCCGTGGGCCGGGTTCATGACCCGGTTGGGGACTATACGTCATCATGTCCCCCCAGTCTAGTTGTTACAGCCGTAGGCGTAACCTCTAGACTAATCAATGCCCCTTTATATATCGCAGTCGAAAACATATCCGCACTCCAAAAAGGACGGCCGGGACAATATTAATGAATGCATTAATGGTAGTCATTAGTCGGACGTTCCTGGATATCATGGAGAAGTGCTTCCTCCGTATGGCTCTTGATGACCAAGTCGTCAACATAGACCTCAAGGTTACGGCCTATTTGTGAGTTGAATGCTTTATCAACAAGTCGCTGATATGTCGCACCGGCGTTCTTTAGTTCAAACGGCATTTTTGTGTAACAATACACGCCCTGACTAGTGTGGAACGCCGTCTTCTCCTCGTCTTCCTCCGCCATCTGGATCTGATGGTATCCTTTGTACGCGTCTAAAAACATTTGAAAGGGTATCCGCATAAGGATTCCACCTTCCAATCGAATTCTGGCAACGGATAGCAGTCTTGCGGATAAGCTTTGTTCAAGTCTGTGAAGTCCACACACATGCGCCAGCTCCCGTCATGCTTCTTGACCATGACCGGATTGGATAACCATTCATGGTAATATACCTCGCGCATAATTCTTGCATCCACCAGCTTCCGTACCTCATCCAGTATTACCTGGCTGCGTTCTGGTGCTTGACCACGCTTCTTTTGCTTAACAGGGGATATCCTGGGCGGATTTGAAGCCTATGTTCTGCTATCGAACGCAGCACGCCCGTCATATGCTTTGGCTCCAATGCGAATATATCAAGGTTTGCCTTTAGGAGAGAGCACATGGCCTTCTTCCCTTTTTCCGATAGCGTTCCCCCTATAGCTACCTCTTGCTCCGGGTAGTCGGGGTAGATTACCACCTTCTAATTGGGGGGGGGGGGGTGGGGGTGGTGATCCTTCCTTAATGGGAACTGGCTGGACTGGTGTTGTCATGGCGTGGCATTCAGATGTCGGTACGATCGAATTGTAAATAGTAACAATTCCCCCTTCAACTGGGAATTTAATCATGTCGTGAGCCGTGGACGGGACTGCCCGTATGGCCAGGATGCCTGGTCTTCCAATAATACCATTGTATGGAGAGTGTGAACGTATCACCATAAATTTCATCCATGTCGTAGTGGAATGCTCTTTATCCCTAATGGTTACCAGTAGACGCAGTTGTCCTATTGGCCAGATAGTGTCTCCACTAAAGCCAATGAGCGGCGACGTGGCCGGCACTAATTGGCTTTTAATCTCTGGTCGTAGCTGTACGAAGCAATGTTCGTAGAGTACTTCCGCCGATGATCCTCCGTCCACATACATATGACGAACGTTGTGGGTTCCAATGCTTACCTCAATCGTGAGAGGTGCATCGGCCACGTTGCTCCCCGTAATAGGAGGGAATGAGATCACTTTGCCGCGTGAAATTTTTTGACTAACTTTCTGCTTTGTGTGGCGCTGCCACGATTGAATCATATATATATTTGAAGGCTTGTCCTTTTGGGAGTCCTTCTTGTCATACTTTTTGTTATCTTTCCCAACCTTCCAATCTTTGACCAGGTGTTTGAGTTTGCCTGATTTAATCAATGACTCTATATGCTTCTTGAGCTGGATGCACTCCTCCTTGCCGTGACCCTTGTCATTGTAGAATTCGGAGAAGCGATTTCCTTGATGGCGGTCAACTGGAGTTGTCATTGGGGGAGGCCTTGGGAAATTTGCCCCTTCCGTCAACAAGATATCTCGGTAAGTCATCTTTAGAGGGGTGAATCTGTCATCCGACCGCCCTCCTTTATTCTGGCTCTTGTAATCCGAGTTCCTTCCATTGCCTTGGGTGCTTTGACCACCTGATTGCCTCTTGGGCTGGTCGTTCGATCAATAGTTATTATTTCCCTTTGTAGGGTACGCCGCAGCTATCGCGGTTTATCCTTCTACAAAGTTTCTGACCCTTTCCATGAGGTCGTCGTACCTCTCTGGTCGTTTGTCATTGAGACGCCTAATTAACTCCGTGTCCGTTATGGCATGCATGTAATCAGAAATTTTTAGGAGCTCATGGCACGTTTTTGTGCGCGTGCACTCGTCATTGAAACGTTTCGTGAAGTCCTCCGTAGATTCTCCGGGTCGTTGCTTGATGGTTGCTAACGAGACCGGATCCCTATTATACTTCTTTCGCTGAGTATAATTGTTTTTGAACGCATTGCGTAGCTCGCCGAAGCTATCAATACTTCGGTGAGGGAGCCTTTCAAACCAATCATGGGCATTGCCAATCAAGGTCGAATTGAACATTTGGCACCATATAGGCATTGGCCATCGTTCAATTTTCGCCTGTGTATCAAATATCTTTAGGTGATCGTCCGGATCACCCGACCCATCATAGGTTTTAACGCACGCCGGCATACGACGCTTATTTTCCTCAGAGTAGTTCCGTATGCGGAGAGTGAAGGCGTCCTCTCTGTCGTCACACCAAGGACGGGAAAGATCCTCCTCTTCGTCCCGATAGTGGGAATCATCGTAGTATCCCTCATCATTCGATGGTGGTGCGGGGGGGTATACCTAGGTCGGCGGCGTCTGGGAGGATGGTCATCCGAATCCGACCCTGAAGGGCCGTGAGGAGGGGGCGGTGCCCCACTTCTCGGTTGGTTATGATGACCACTTTTGTGAGAAGAGCTAGGAGCTTTCTTCCCACCAGAATTCACCCTATCCCACACGCTGGTGCGACGATTGCTCACGGGGGTTTCCAACACCGGGCGTTCGGTGGAGCCGTCAGACCTATCCTCATCCTCATTGGCTTATAGTAATTCCTGCATGATACGATCCCCTATGCGCTCGAATACGTTCCGAGGCTGAGGGTTTTCCTCAAGGGGAGTTTGTTCCTGTGGGCGCGCCCTCCTTCTCCTCTTCCGAGTTCGAGGGGAAGTACCAGGCGGGGTACTGCCAAAGTTAAGCCTGGATTGGAGATTCCTTCCTAGGTTTAGCCATGACACGATGCCCGGGACGATTCTATCAAAGTTCTGAGTGAGAACACGCTCGAGATCCTCGTCACCGAGTGAACCTACCTCCAATTCTGTCTCGATTTGTGACCTCTACGGCTCCTTGACAAGGGCCTTTGGCGCACTCCCCGGATCAGGGTTATCCATGGTGATGGTTGGTGGTGGGGTATTGTCGGACTTGCCTACCCCACCAAGAGACTTAAATATGTTCCGGTTATTCGGTCCGCCTGTTTGGCCGCCAGAGGACTGGGTGGAGATGAGTATCCCATCACCCGCGGACTTTCGATTCCCAGGATTTGTGTTCCTTGGGTTTCCTTGAGGGTGTCCCTTCGTCATTAGGAGAGATTGAGATTAAGATTGAGTTTAGTTTAGTGTTTGGGTCCCACGGATGGCGCTAACTTGTTGATACAAAAGTTAGATGATCCTTGCTTGACCCGAATTAGGCTTAATCCTGGTAGGCTGGACTCCGGATCTTGCACCAAGTGAATAACTTGCTGAGATCCTACACACTAAAACAACACACGTTAGACTTACCGTGGTAACGTATCCCACGATTAGACTCCGGCGTGATAGTAAGTAATCGGTTTGGGGTTAGAAATCGGTTGTAGGTTGAGAGTATATAAAATGTAATACCTTTGTGGAACCCTTGGGGGTTCCTTATATAGGCAGTGAAACCCTAATGGGTTGTCACTGTTACTTCGGCCCCAAGCATAAGATAATCACCATAATTAGCTTGATTGTTATCTTCTAATTCTGATGAGTGTATATCTTATACTTTGAGGCAAATCACAATCCTGATAAGATTGTGATTCTGTCTAACTCTGTACCGGCCGTGTCGGGTCGTGGGCGCACACATCTTATGCGACCACTATTCACTCAAGCCCATAAGCTCAAATGACATTAATCCAACCCATTCGTGATAGGCTGGATGCGGGTAGTACCCGTGGGGCGGGTTCATGACCCGATTGGGGACTATACGTCATCATAATCTGTTTTAGTATTTAGATAAAGGATACTGATAAGCAATATTTATTTTATGAATTGAAGTATTGGATATGTTCGTTTTTTTAATATTTATTGGTCCTATTTTTGCATGTTTAAATCCTTGAATAATATGTAATTCTAAATTGTCTATGTCGACTAATTAATAGGAATATAATTAAACTAAGACATATATAAGAGATGGTCATATTCGTAGAATATGCAAGAACGGTTCACCAACTCATACAATATCAAAAAGTTGTATATTGGACATCTCCTATTAACAAGTCAATCACTTTATGGTTCAGCGTCTTTAAGTGAAACTTGTAAATGATTTACATTACTAAATCCTTTGACTTGAGATGCAAGCAGGTCTTACATATGTGGATGGTACTTTTTGCTATAGTTCTAACGTTATCATGAATAAGGTAGTAATAAAGGTTATAATCATTTGTATCTTGAAGCATATAAGAGGCACGTGTAGTCAAGATAAAACTTTTTTCATTCAACTAGGATCAAAGAATAATGCTACTGGGACCCTCGTTAATTAATTAGATGTTTGTATGGCCATAGCCAATGATAATCTAGATTTGTCTCGATTAGATTGGTAATCTATATTAATTTTGTAATGCGAGAAAGAGAATAGTTAAAATGGAATGACTTGATCCATATCCATTATTAACATGACATTTGAGAAACAAAGGAATTGTAAATTATTAAGTCATTTAAATATACTTTATGAAAAACTCCACTCGAGAGTTTCCGGGAGCATTGACGTGTTGCTAGACACTAACCAATGTTAATGCTATGTTATCACATGTCCAAGTGAGAGCTCTTGCATTATGTACATGTAATAAACCTATTTCCGGAAGTCATCCCGAGCCTAAGAAGACGCACGCGTAAAACGTTAAGTAATAATAATTAATATTACTGTTGATACAAAATTGGATGGATCTTGCTTATCCCGAATTAGGCTTAATTCGGGTATTTGAGGCTCCGGCTCTTGCACCAAGTGAATTTACTGTTGAGATCATGCACACTAAACAACACGTTGCTAGGCTTACCGTGGAAATGTATCCCACGATTAGACTCCGGCATGAGAGTAAGTAATCGGTTTGAGAGTTAGAAATCGGTGAGATATTAGGGTATTGAGTTAATCGTACCTTTGTAAAACCCTTGGGGGTTCCTTACATAGGCGGTAGAGTCCCTGTTAGGATTTACCGAATCTTCGGCCCCAAGCAAGAGATAACTACCATAATTGGTTTGATTGTTATCTCCTAATTATGGTTAGTGAATATCTCCTACTTTTGGGGGTGAATCACAATCCTAATTAGATTGTGATTCTGTTTAACCCATGTCACGTGTACCGGGTCGTGGGCCGTACACAGTACATGCGGCCATTATTATCTGAAACCTATAGGTCCAGAATATCATTCATCCAACCCATCCGTGACGGGCCGGATACGGGTAATACCCGTGGGTCGGGTCCAAGACCCGACCGGGGACTATACGTCATCAGTTACATTATTAGTATGTGTTAAATAATAAACAAATAAAAGGGAAGTCGAGAAAAAGGAAACAATGGATTGTTCCTATATTCCTTATAGTTCGCCGACTAGGCCTATGGGCTTGGGTTGGTTTGACTAGTATATAAGGAGGTTATTGGTACCTCATTATTCACAAGTTGAAAAACCAATATCCTTTCTCCCTTCCTTATTTGTTTGACAGATCGACACAACCCACAAGGGGTGTTCGATCGTTTGGTTTCCGACTAAGCAAAAGAAACCCTAAGGTTTCTTAGTTGATTGATTCAAGAAGTGTGTTGGTTTGTTGTTTGGTTTAACACTTACGTACTATCATACTTATTGTTTAACAACGTATTGTGTACGTATTCTTAGAGAGATCATTCTTTGATCTTATATTGGGTTTTCGTTTATATTGGTTGACCGATAAAGGTGATTTAACCCATTGCTAAAAGGTATGCGTTTTTTTTATCGTTTATGTTAATTACTTATCTATACGTGATCTTATATTCTGCTGCGTACTCGTGTATATTAATATGGTTAAAGGTTTACTTAAATTCCAACAATTTTGTTATTTTTCATACCATATGTGTATTCGCGTATATTTGTGGAAATTGTGTAGTGGCAAATAGGTAATAACCAGTTGATTCGACCGGTTAACCCAGTTGCCGATCTCGTTACCCAATGACTCAACCGGGTTAACTCGATGGTCGATCTCGTAACCGGTTACTCGATCGGAATGATCAGATGATCGATCTCATAACTCGATAATATTGTCTGAATAAAATAAATTATATTATAAAATGTTGAAAATTCAAAATCTTTCAATAAAAGACATACATCTCAATTTTAATAATTTTAGACTTGATTGTAGTTCCTGATTTTTGATTTGGCTGGAGCATTATTGCATATACATTATGCGCATTGGATCTTGGTTACTATAACTTTTTGTCGAAATAAAATCCAACCAAAGTTAATGTAACATGAAGTAATTCTTTGCGTGTAAACTTTTGAATAGTTAATAACTTTTTATCAATAGAATCATAATGACAATACACTCTTTTATGTCGATACCTGAGTAATCTCGCATTTTATGCCAAAAACAACGTACACGACACATTACGGTAGAAGTTCGACTATTATTATTATTGCTATATTGTATCCATGACATAACTTAACCCAACCTGTTGACCATCGTGATTTTGTTGACTTTGCGAAGTAGTAAAGGAATCACCTTAAATCAAGATCTTGAAAGGAAGGGTTTTATTCGACATCGATCTATGTGTCGATAGTTTCAACCCCGTGAATTAATCAGCAAAAAAGATAGACATCACAATTGCAGAAAAAAATATTAAGTACATAAGAATAAATAACTGGAAAAAATTGACGCCTAAGGCCTTGTTTGTTGTTTCAGAGCTTTTTCCTCTTCATCTGCAAACCATGTCTGCAGAGAAAAGAGTATATCTAAAGTCTTCATATACAATGAAGAAGAGGGTTTGTTTTTTTGTGATTTTGAAGTATTTCAACAATTCTAAGCTAGTTTTACTACTCCTGAAAACTAACTTTTGTTGTCATTCAACAGAAATACATTAGGTTTTGTCTGAGAATTTTTTTTATTAATTAAACAAAAACCATTTTATTTACAGTGACGAAACTTCATTTAATACATATTAATTAAACTTATTTTAGATATAATTGTGTTAAGTAATAATGATTTTAAATAAATTATAAAGTTTCTTTTTAAATCATGCAAACCGGCCAGTGTCATGAGCAATATTGTCGTTTCTCGTTTTAATACTAACAAACACGTAGAACAGGTAATATAGATCGGATGCTATTCTTGCTATTGTTGTTTAAAGCTAAAGATTTGATTTTATTTTCCACGAACATTTACAAATGAATTGAGCTATTTTGCTTTTTTTTAACACAAAAATGTTAAATTTACTCATTTATTATATAAGATTAAATAATTAAAAATACAAAATAATTATTCTTGACAAAATGCCTAAAAAATACGGATAGACTAAAATTGTAAATATAACGAATACTAGTTATTACTAATGATAAAAATATCACCAACGATATTTTATTTCTTTTATAATTAGTGTTATTTTTATCATTAGTGATAACCTATGGGTATATTTACAACTTTAGTCTTTTAATTCTTTTTATACTGTTAAATATTTTAGCAAAAATATATCTTCCGTATTTTTTTTAGATCTTAATCTCAACTGTTAAATAAAACCAAACTAATAATAGGAATTGTACAACTGTTAAATTTGTATGACAAGAATTGTGTATTTGCGGAATTATTCTCCGAAGGACTATTTGTCTGTCTAGTTACCACTTATAGAAATTGTCATAAACGTTGATCATATATCGTTATGCCTTTAAATGAACACCATAAAGACTGACTATCAATTAAATAAAGTAATAAACAAAAAAAGATAATAAAAAAATACACCCATAGTACGTTGCATGGTCCCATGCATGACAATATAATATGGACACCAATATGACAATATGGCTATCCGATCCGGTTCTAACCCGAAATTATGTCTATAAATACACTAACCCTAGTTGCAGTACCTCACAATATCATATACAAACATACTACTACAATAAAAAGAGTAATCATGAATAATATGAACGCCGCAGTGACATTGTTTCTCATTGTTATTACGAGTACGAGCGTAAGTTTGTGCTTTTCCTCGAACAACGAGGAAATTATCATGGTTGTAGACAATGAAAAGGCCTTTTATGATGAAGGAATGGGGATCATGACTAAGGTACGTAGTCATTCATGCAAGTTTTTGAATTACGAGTAATCGTTTAAGCTAGCGATATGATAGATGCATTTGTTGTTTCTTATTCTTAGCATCCATAAGCAGTTCTAACGTAAATTTATGAAAACGGATTAGCCAAAGACACCTTTTAATTGAATAATTAATGTACTCTTCTATCATCGCTTTGTGTAGGCCAACCAAGTTCAAATTGGCCAATTCACTTTGGAAGATGGCAAGGTAGTAACACTTGCGCGGCGATCTCAAGATCCGGTTAGTAATTGCATATATCCTGACCAGCCGTGTGGGTTGCTTCATTGGTGCTGTGAAGGGCTTTCTTGCGATGGTTTGTTTAATGGAAGATTTCTAAAGAAAGTGTATTGTGCTGATGTGGGAGAACCTTGCGCCTTACTCGGCGAATGTTGCTGGCCTCATAAATGCAGCGGAACTACAATGGGCAACCATTGTCTTAACTAGATCAGTGTGTTAGAGTTTGGGGTATATGCATCTGTCTGTGTGCATGCACGTGAAACAAGCCAACATCGTTGGCTTGCTATTTATACGTGTGTGTGTGTGTGATAATAACGCATGCGCACAGATAGCGTAAGTCATGTACGTGTATTATAATGTAACATATGAACGTCGTTCATATGGGTCAAGAGTCATATGTCCTTTAAATTCTTATGGTGTGTATGGTTTTGGGTTTAATTATAATTAAGGAGTGCACTATACTGTTTTCATTTTGGCAATATCACCCAGGACTCAAGTACGAAGTAAAATTTCATTAAAATTAACAAATTAATTAGTGAACCAACTAGCTAGAAAAGATATGAATTTATGTGACAAACTTTTGGACCGGATTCATTTAACAAAACTCATTAATTTAATGAAAATTTACACTACCACTAGGCGAAAAATATCTATCGGGTTCCATGAAACCCAAAACCCCCTAGGTCCACGCCTGATCAGATGTAACACTTATATGCATGGACTAATTATATATGTGTAACGAGCTAATTAAGTTACAGAAAGGTATCAATCTTAGGTAATTTAAATTTATATCATCTTGATCTTGAAAGCTACTTTTGAAAGAACACCTTTGTACTGCTCACATAACACAATAACAGTTTCAAATACACATTCAAAATTCAAAATTCAAACTATGTCAAAGAACTCATACGAATGGAAGAAGCATTGAGGTATAAAATATCAAACTAAAACATGTAGATGAGTAGATCCGTAATTTATTCCTTTTCTTAACAGGACACATAAGATAAAAAGATACAAATGAAGACTCTCAACTATTTATGTGTAAAATCAGCAGAGACATAAACAAGCAAAAAAATAAAATTCTCACCCTTCATCACAACTACATAAATAGGTTTTTCTAACGGTATGTGGAAAAGGGCTTATTTCCACGGATTTCACACGAAATTATTCAATTCGTAAGAGCTTTATGGCTAAATACTTTCTCATTTATAATTTCATGGAGCGTTCACTATTTCTCACGGATATCACTGTCAGTTATCCGTAGTTTTAAACTTTCCACATATTTCTCACGAGCATTTTCGAACATTTCTCACATTTTTTTGCAAATTGCAACCATTTACACATATATCTAGCGTTTTTTGCCACTACAACTTTTGCTGGTTTTATCGTAGTTCATCACAACGTCTACACAATTTTTCTCAAACTTTACTCTCACTACAACTTTTGCTGGTTTTATCGTAGTTCATCACAACGTCTACAAAAACAGGTTTTTATAACGGTCCGTGCAAAACGGCTTCATTTCACGAAGTTCACACATAATTATTCTGTTTTAAGAGCTTTGTGGCTAAATATTTCCTCGCTAACGTTTTTTATGGAGCGCTCACTATTTCTCACGAATTAGTATCCACAGGTTTAAACTTTTCACAGATTTTTCACTAACATTTGCGAACATTTCTCACATTTTATGTTTCACATATATTTGACGTTTTTGCCACGTATATCCGACAACTTTTCCAAAGGAGGTCTGAGTATCAAAATCGTAAAGGAGAAAACAACATTTAATTTTTGCTTTTATATGTTTTCTTTCACAATCATGGCACACGACCCTCGAAATCATGTGCGGAGGGCAGTGGAGACCAAAAAGGACAGTGGTCTCCTCAAAAATTTAGTGTCAAGTATATTTTCTCTCCTATTTGTATGTTAGAAAAATAATATATTAGCTTTCATTTCTCAAAATACAAGTTGTATGTCTTTAGCCTTCGTAAAATAAATTTCTCGTTCCGCTACTGCTCGAAATCACTACAAAATTCGAGCTCTTCCCCGGCTAATTTTTGAGCTTTTCCCCGGCGACATGTCGCCAGGGAAACCCCATCCCAGGCGACAAGTCGCCAGGGATCAGCCGTAAGAGAAAGTTTCCCTGGCGACAAATGAAGGTTTCCCTGGCGACTAAGTAGACCCTACTGCTTTTTGGTCATAAAATTGGTGCCACGCTGGCTCTTGTAAGGAAGGTTTCTCCGACGACATATCGTCAGGGAAAACCTGAGTGATTAACCACACTTAACTAATATGATAATTAATCTCCACTTTTCCCAGCGACATATGTCGCCAGGAAAACCTTCCCTTACGTTGACAAGTCAAATTGGTGCCAAAGTTTCCCCGGTGACATATGTCGCCAGGGAAACTTTCCCTTACGTTGACAAGTCAAACTGGGGCCAAAGTTTCTCCGACGACATGTCGCCAGGGAAAATATGATGACTTTTCAAAAGGTCAAATGCGCCAAAGCTTTCTCGGGCGACATGTCGCCGAGGAAACTTTGTCATTTTCTTTTTAAGGCAGCATGCACAGCAAGCTATTTCCTGCTTTTTCCGAAATCTTTTCAGAAAAAAACTACCAAAACCTGGGAATACAAATACCAAAAATCTACCACAAAGCTAGTACCAAAACACAATAACATGTAACCTCTCGATCAATTAACTCAATACAAATACATATATCACAACTTGAGTACAAATATATTGGTTCCTAGTTACACTTATTAAACTTGCAATTCAGGGTTTACAATTATTAAACTTGCATGCTGAGGTAGGAAGAACAAGACATACTAACCATTATTGTCATTCTACTCGTCGACATTCTCATTACCACTACCGCCACTCCGACCGGCGTCATTCCCGCCCGCTCCAATCTCGCTGCCTCCCGTGCCACTCCCGCTAGCACCACCCGATTGGAATGCTGTGAACACATCAGCGAACCTAAAGTCACTTCTTAAAAAATTATACACTTGATCCAATCGCAGGTCGACGGCGGGTGGGGAGTATATGGGATATATTGGCGCCTTCTTGGCACTATCTGACCGACACCTGGCATGTGACCGCTCTGCTTTCCGCCTCTGACCATACGGCTGATCTCGTCGTCCGTATATTTGCCTCTAGCCTTCAACTCAAGCATCTCCTCCTAATGAAGTGACAAAAACAGACGATAGTTAATATACTTTTTATTAGTCGGGTTGTTACATTATTTCTCGGCATGGAATAGTCGAAAACCAAGGTATATAAAAAAATTAAATAAATTAATTTAGAAAATAAAAAAATACTTACATGCATGAGGCGGTCCGCCTCGCAAACAAACTGTCCATTGTTGTTGGTGTGCGCCAAGAAGAAGTAATCAATGACAGAAGGGGACTCCTGATCAGCTACAGTTGCAGCTTGCATCTATACATACATAGACACGCATATATAGAATGAAACAAATTCAAAACAAAAAATCACAACACACCAAAACATATAATCAAAGACATATATGTATGTAAATTAATTATAGAATTTCTCACCAATTTGTCTCGAAGGAGGGCTAGTGATCAGGATCCCTACTGACTCGGTGTCTTCATCTTAGCCCGATTTTGTAAGTTTGTCTTGGATCTTTTTTCGTTCTCTGGATCACTCCAAAATTTGATGTACTTTTCCCACTCTTCGGCAGTAATTTTCTCAGGACGCTCCCTGCGGATTCAGTCTATGTCAACCCTACCGGTATCGAGGTCTCGGCGCCAATGATCTTGCTTGAACGAAGATTTGTTGGAATTGTATGTCTTTTGAATCATACTTTTGATGTCGCCACTTACATCGTCCCATGTTTTATCATCACGCTTGTGGGGTGTCAGACTAAACTTAGACTGCATTCATATATAACAAATAAAACAAACACAGAGTTAGAGTTAGAGATATAATTCTTGAGGATCTCAAGAGATTAATACCATTTGTTCATTTTGATGTAGTTGATCTGCTAGGAGATAACACCTTTGTTATAAACTACAAAGAAAATGTAGGGCATTCCTCATTAGAACATTGGAGCCCTCCTAGCAACGCTGCAGTCCAACTATCAGCTGCCTTTATACATTATTTTGTTTATTTATTTAATGATGTATATATTTATTTAAACTTTTATAATAAAAATAACTTATCCTGATAAGCATAAGCTTTTTGAAAATAGCTTGTTTTGATAGGCTTATCAGGACAAGCTGTTTGAAAACAGCTTATCCTGATAAGCTTATCAGAACAAGCTGTTTTCAAACAGCTTATCCTGATAAGCTTATCAGAACAAGCTGTATTCAAACAACTTGTTCTGATAAACTTATCAGGATAAGCTGTATTCAAACAGCTTGATCTGATAAGCTTATCAAAATAAGCTGTTTGAAAACAGCTTATCCAAAAAAGCTTATTAGCTTATTCTCATCAAATATATATTTACATAATTTTTTAATTTTTTTATATGATATAAATAAATAAGATATAATTTGTATATTTATTTAAATTTGTTATTTATTTATATGATATAAATAAACAAATTTATTTAAATATATACACCATTAAATAAATAAACACAATAATGTAATAAACATAAAAATGATAACTGGCCTCTATTTCAACCAAAATGTTCCCTTGGAGCTCTTTAGGGACGGCATTCCAACTTGGGTAGTACATTGGCACGAGCCTCCTGAGAGACTCCCTGATGAAGTTCGAGAAATGCTGAGCATGGTCGCTGAGAGGTCAGAAAGAGGGTGACTGCCCCTCAAAATGTATCGGGACAGGGCCATGCATCTCAACAAATCGGGATTTCGGTTAATGGACCGAGTCTTAAACCTCACGACCTGTCTGTGGCCCAAATTTTCTTTCCTTTTGCCTTTACCTGCAAAAATTAAGTGAGTGACAAAGTCATAAAAAATCAAGGAAAGCAACATATATGCACCAAATTTATGATTGTGTTACAATAATCCAAATATTCTTACCTTTATTTCTAAATAAGGCGAAGCAACCGCTGCGGATGTTTGGCATAGGAGGTTCATCCTCACCACCACCGTCACCACCGTGTGATCGTGCAACATCTGCTGACGACATCTATACAAGTACAATTAGCATAACATAGAAAAATTCATGAACAAAATAATATAAGCATGCACAAATCCAAATACAACACATCCAACTAAATATAGACATTTAAACAATCCATAAAAATTAGATTCATTCATTCAAACAAATAAGTGTCTTCTGCAAGTTACAACTAAAGGTCAATCTTCTTCTTCACTGAAATAAACTTTGTCTTCACCATCATCATCATTCATACGTTCTTCATCACTTAAATCATGAGGGACGTCTTCATCATCAATAATACCATCTCTTCGGCATCAACATCAATGATATTTGTAGGTGCATCAACCGCCGTTGATTGGCCATCTATATGCAAGGTCACATCACCCAAGTCGTTCAAATCAGTGGAAAGTAGTAGATCAGATGAGTTGTCAAAATGTATAATATCAGGAACGACATCTGACACGATGACACCCCCGTTGGAAAACTTTTTATGATTAACATGTTCAACGACCTTCCAGTTGGGTTTGTTCTTATCTTCAATGTAGAAGACTTGTTTGACTTGTGTTGCGAGAACGTATTGATCGTCTTTCCACCACTCACCTCTTGTGTCGGTGAGTTGTGTCATGTTGTTTCTATAGATAAGATGTTGTTTACGTGATGCGTTGCGAGTGTTGAACCACTTAACTCGAAACAACACAACACTGAACGACAAATCATTAAACACGAGGATCTGCTGAAGCTGACCATAAGACATCGTGTCAGGGCCAGACCCACAAATGCCGCAGTTTTAAGTTGTATGACGTTCATCGCGGCTGTGCACGACATACTTCACACCGTCGACTATGCAAGAGTTTAGTGAGATTGGATTCGGTGATGGTCCACAAGCCAAAGCAAATAACTCGATGGTTCTGATAACCTCTGGGTCTTTGTCATTGTCTACGTGACGTTGACGGATCTATAAGGAAAAAAGGATTAGATACATAAAACTATTTATAATACTATTATTTTTTACAAGTAAGTACACAAAATAAGTATAAATTTACCTTCGACCCAAACCAGGCGGGGAATTCTTTTTTTGTGTCTTTGTGAGGATATAATCTGAAAAGCATTTATGCTATTAGAATAAGTCGTTATTGTTAAGAAAAAAAACTTTCAAACTAAAATAAAAAACGCGTACCTCTTGAACTCGGAAATGTACTTGTCGATTTCAGGACTGTTGTTTAGTAAATACCATTCCACTTTCTTGAACTCTTGATAAGGGAACGAAATAAACGACCTTTTCCCAATCGGGTTACATACCAATCGGAACACCTGAAACTGACAAGTTGGGGGAGGGGGGTCCACATTATGGTCGAGATGATTAAAATTAGTGGTAACATCATCCCGAAAATACTTAGAACAGAAAGTTAATGCTTCTTGTGCAACATAACCCTCCGTAATCGAATCTTCTGGCTTAGCTTTATTTCGTACATAACGGTTTAGCGTTTTCATGTATCTTTCAAATGGAAACATCCACCGGGGGAGGATAGGCCCGCCTTCAATGGCCTCATCGGGTAAATAGATAACCAAGTGAACCATAATGTCAAAGAAATCAGGAGGATATATGAGCTCAAGATCGAACAAAATGTCAACCACCTTATTTACAACATTCAAAATGTCATCCACCATTAAAGTTGCAGAGCAGAGTTGCTTAAACAAGTTACATAGGTCGATTAGTGGTCTTGTAATCTTATCAGGCAAGTATTCCTAAAGTGCAAAGGAAGTAAACGTTGCATCATTATATGACAGTCATGAGACTTCATGCCCGTTATATTGGTATCGTTATCGGTCACTTTGTGCTTGAAGTTGGATCTGAACCCATCGGTAGTTTAATTCCTTTCATGTACTGACAAAACTTTTTTCTGTTCTCTGGTGTGTGAAGGAATACGAAGCCTGAGGCTTCTTGCACTTCCTGTTTTTATTTTAGGTGAGCCACAAGCTTTTTTGAATGCCCAACTTTTCCAAGTATTGTCTTGCCTTGCCGGTGTCTTTAGATTTGTCATTCATCAACAAAGTTTTCAGGATGGCCTCCAACACATTTGTTTCGATATGCATGATGTCTAAATTGTGTCTTAGTGAAAGAAAAGGCCAATACTCAAGCTCGTAAAAAATAGACCGTTTAGACCAGTAGGGTTCAAGACGAAAATTGCGTGTTATCTTCACACCCCCATATATCTTATGTTTACCTAGCATTCGATTTGGCAGTGTAGCATGTTGAGCGTTAATATGGTCTATGTTAAATGTTCTAGGACGGGGCTTGTGTTCGGGTTTACCATTGAATTCACGTGAAGACCTGAATTTATGGCGGGGCGGTAAGAATCTTCTATGGCCAACATAAACTATTTTTCTTGCCACATGAACAGATGGAGTGTCGTCATTACATGTAGGACAAGCCTTGTAACCTTGCACACTCCACCCAAAAAAACTACCTCGAGCCATAAAATCATTGATGGTCCATAAAAGCATCGCTCTCATGGTGAATGTCTCGCCTTTAGCTTGGTCTATAGTATCGACACCATTGTATAAAAGTTTTAGATCATCAATTAAAGGTCTCAAGTAAACATCAATGTCCTTGCCCGAGGATTTAGGGTCAGGAGTTAACAATGTCAGCATTAAAGAACTCACTTTCATACACAACCACGGAGGCAGACAGTATGTTGTCAATATCACCGGCCACATGCTGTAAGTCTGACTAAGGCTTCCGAATGGATTGAAACCATCAGCAGCCAACCCTAATCAAACATTTCTTTGTTCTGCCGTAAAATCAGCATACTTGGCGTCAAATTTCTTCCAAGCTGCACCATCACACGGGTGTTGCATCTTACCGGGCTCCGTACACCTTCCAGTAGCATGCCAAATCATATCCTTTGCACTTTTACTAGACTTGTACAAACATTTTAGTCTAGGAATGATCAGAAAGTAACGCAACGCCGTCTTAGTAACTTTCTTCCCCGGCGTGTTATTGTCTTTCCATATACTTGTATTACACACCGGACAGAAATCCAAACCGGCGTATCCTTCCCGAAATAAGCAGCAATCGTGTTCACAAGCATGTATTGACTCGTACCCTAATCCGATCGTTTTAAATGTCTTCTTTATTGCATAGTATGACGGTAGGAGCTTAAATCCTCTGCTTGGGGAAAAGATAATTTGCATAAACTCTAGAATTTCATTGAATATGGTATCAGTGATTTTACCTTTGGCCTTAAAATGTTTAAACTTTTCCATAAAGTCTAATCGATTCGCTTCTACACAACCAGGGTACAGGTCCTCATTGGCACTGGCATATAACTCTTCAAACTCGTTAGCTTGAGCCGGTCTGTTACTTGAGTTGGGACGAGGTGGAGGAGGAATATAGTTCTGACGAATATAGCTAAGATCATCAAGTAACGATGCCATGTCACTAATCAAAGGTTGTCTTGTGTTATCTATTACTGGCAGTGGTGGCGGTGGTGGTGGAGGAGGTGTAGGTGTAGGAGGAGCCGGTTCACCATGGTGTACCCATGTTGTATAACTGTGGTCAAACCCGTATTTCATAACGTGGTCCAAAAGACGGTCGATGTGTACCGCGAGTCTTGTTCGACAAGACTTGTAGGGACATGTTATCTGCTTCAAACTATTCATAAACTTCCTGGAATGCTCGACAAAATTGGTAAGACCCATTATAAATTCTGGCTCATGACGCTGTAACCGTGTCCAACTCTTATCAGTGAGTACCATAACTGTTTTTTAACGATACATTTAGTTATTATATGCAACTTAATTAAAACAAGGAATTAAAAAAATAATTATTATATATATCATAAATAATAATATGTATTATATCGAATTATAAAACATAACTATAAAATATATAATTATTATTTATAAAGTATATAATTATATAATATTATTTATTAAAGATATAATTATCAAGTATTGAAAATAGTATGTTCACCTAGTGCAACTATGAAAGGCAATCCTAACCCAACCTTTGAATGTTTCGTCTCATATATGAATGCGTATAACTGATTTACTATTTGAAAAAATTTCGGCAGCATTTCCCCTTGATATGAGCTAAATTACTCATATCAATTATATCAATAAAGAGACATAAAATGCATAAAATGAATAAAAATGGCATTGTATATGTGTTTTTGTTGTTTAATGTGTGTAGGTACCGAAGTTCACGAAAACCGGCAAAAACGACACGGGATTTGAAGAAAAGATCGAGGAGCCAAATATGAGTTCATTTTTAGTGGATTTAATCTTATAACAGTTATTTGGGCTTGTGGGTCCCACATTTGGATAAATGGGCTCAAAAACCCATTTATGAAACTACTTATCTACTTTTTACCCTAAGCCCAAAACATAAGCCCAATTTACCAAAAAGATGGAATGGATTAAAGTTATTGGGCTACAAGCCCATTCTTCTTGCAAAATAAGAGACGAAATTGGTTTCATGGGCCTTGAATACCCATTAGGGTTATTTTTTACTCATAACCGGTTACAAATAAAGTAATAAACATTTTTGTTATCTCTATTTGGTCAACGAACCATAAACTCACTTTCACCCACCACATTTACACTCACACAAACTCTTTAAATACTCCCAAAGTCTCCCTTTCATCTCTCTCACTTTCTTTCATCCCCAAATAACCATTCACCCATATTCATAAACCCTAGGCTTAAATAATATTGGGGCTTTCTTTTAATTTCAAGGCGCGTGTAACTCAAACTTGGGAATTAATTCCCAAGTTTTTCGGATTAAGAAGATGGGAGGAGTAATGGTGACGTGGCTCATCTCTCTTCCCTGATTGGACAATAAAGCTCATTTCTCTCATTCCTCCAATAGAAGAATGACATCTCAGCAAACAAACTAGCACAACTAGCACACTCGGTTGCCAAGCTGGCAATCCGTGTGCTAGTTGACTAATCTCAGCCGTAGATCAAGAAAAGATGAAAAAGATGCTATTTAGAGGGCTGTGATTGAAGATTCGCATCAACAAACCACCACCAAGAGCCTTGGGGGTTTGGCTATAAAAACCCCCATATTTCTGTAATTTAATCATCCCATTTTCTATTTATAGTTATAATGTCAATTTAGGTGTAGGATTTCTGTATTTTTCTTTTTTCCAGTATTGTACCAATCTTTGATATTAATAAAAAGTGAATTTTATTTCAATCTATTTTTGTTTAATTTTTACTGTTAAATATAATTACATTTATCCTTCTTCTATTCTATCTTGATATTATTGGTTAAGAAATTATTTCATTAAACTTTTCAATAGTTTAATGGAATAATTAAATAAGATTTAGGAAAAAGTTAAACCTACTGTTTAATTTTAAAAAAAAAATTGGTCAAGATTCCATCAATGGGTCGAATGGTGATGAAGAAAGGTGGTCTCGACTCGGTTTAAAAGAGTGCTCAGCGCACATCTTCGTCTCAAAGGTTTCTTCAATAGGTATGTTATCATTTTAATTTTATGTTATTTTATATTTTAATAAATCCGTTTAAGTGTTATTTGATAAATGGATTAGGGTTTGAGGATATTGTTATAGATTTAATTGAATCTGTTTGTTATTATGTTTAGTGAGTTTTACTGATTGGATTTATTGTGAGAGTTAAATAAGTTGTTAAGACTGAAGGTTTTAATCTGATTTTGGCAACAGAAAATTTAATCTATGTCAAACAAGGAAGTTTGATAAATCTATCAAATGAGTTTTTTAAACAAGGTTTAGATTAAATATTAAGCTGATTTGGTATTCTTGTTCAAAAGACTTTTGAAAGTTTATTTTACTGGCTGAAAGTGTTTATGAAATCTGAGTTGAGTTAAGACTATAAATGAGATTATTTTGCTGTCATATTGCTTAGACTGCTGGCCGAATATCATATTGTTTGGTTTTGTTTAATCTGAAATGTGTCTTGCATCTAATATGAGGTCTTAGTTCATGCCTGCTGGTATATTTAGCTTTCATAAGTTGATTGTTTGGATCTGCATAGTTTATGCTTGCTGATAAATGGCTTAGTTAATTAGCTTTGCTGATAAGTTAGTTTACTGATTGTTGTTTAATGCTGGATTGTTAGGATTTGAAGTCTGATTAAGCTTGTATTTAGTCCATGTTTTGCTGATATAGGTGTTTAGTGTATTGCTGTTTTTTTGAACGTTTGCTGATAGCAATAAGCTAGCAGATCCATTGGTTTGTTTAGTTTTTATACTAAGTTTATCAGTTATCATAGCAGTTATAAGTCACCCCTGTGACTTTGGATTTAATTGTTATTTTTCAAAAAAATCTTAACAACAATCAGACATGTCACTCCTATGACTGTCACACTTTAATTTTCATTGTAAAAATATAATTAACAAAATTTGTCCCTAATGGGACTCAAACTTGTGACCAGGAGGTTACATGCCAAACGTATTACCATCTGTGCTAGCTCATCTTTTATGTTTTAATATAGTTTTTAACATTAATATAGTATAACATAGTTGACTATCAGTTTTTTTTAAATAGTTTAAATATAAGTTTTCATTTTAGTAAAATTTAATTAAAAGTTTTATTAAATTCACTTTTATAAAAAAAACAAAAAAAATGTTTTATTAGTTTCATAAATTTAATTAGTTATAGAAATTTGTTTTTAAATAAATTAGATTTTAACTAAATTAGTTTTTAATAAAATAGTTTTTAAAATAGATTTTGTTTAATAAAGAGTTAAAGCTTAAATAGATTTATTTAATTTTGAAATCTTATAAAGTTTTTAAACTAGTATAATTAGTTTTAATAAAGTTTTAAATAGTGTATAGTATTTGTATTAAATAGTTTAATTTTTAATAGTATAAATTTTAAAGATTTTAAATAGTTTTATATTTTAAATAATTCTCTTTAGATTTAAAAATAATGGGGAACGATTCATGCACTTTAGGATTTAATTAATAAAAAATTGTAGGAGTAATTTTAGTTTAAAAACCGAGAACCAATTCAAATCAATTGTCCAAATCGAAACAAAACGTCTCAAATTCACTTGATCTTCGTGTACAATGAACTTGGTTCATCAACGTGTTTAATTAAATCCGTCTTTGACTTATTTATGGTTTATTACCTTTTCCTAAGGGTAATTTCCTAAATTTGTCCTATATCGTATCTAATTAAAATACATCGACGTTTCCTCAACACATCAAAAATTTTGGCGCCGCTACCGGGGATCTTGTGTACGATTCGTCTTGTTGAGATTTGTTGATCATTGATTTGAAGACCCTTTCCGTCCTCGAAAAGTTTTGTTATTTTTCTATTCTTATAGTATGTATCGTTTTTCGTGTTTTTTGTGATCAATATATTATATTACGTAGAACAATAAATTTACCTACTTCCAAATAAGACCTTAGTTGGGATTTCATCACCTAGCTATTGTATTCGAATCCAAAACGAAAGAAAAAAGGCAAAATAGATAAATAGTAATAAAAAGTTTGAACTCGATTTATACAAACTATAAGGTGGGTATAAGGCGACGAGCTATAAAAGGCCGTCTAAGGAAAAAGGTTTTTAAGTGCTTTGTGCCACCTCGTTTTCCCGCTTGCTTGTGTGTATATTGAGAGGGACGACCGATTATTGGTTTGCCAACTCAAGTAGTATTAAATCTTATTTTTGTAGTTTACTTATTGAACCTCGAGACGTTTAGGTTTTCACCTATCGTTTCAAAGTCGACCGAGGGTAGATTACTTCCATAGTAATTATCCTTATTCCTTGTTTTTATCAATCTTTTTTATTGAGCAATACCAAATAAAAATACCAAAAATAATCTTCTTCTTGTCTAATTTCTTTTCTTCAGCCCTCTAAAATTCTCGTCACTTTGGTTTATGCAATTACGATCTTCTCGACTTTTGATTGATCAAAATAGGATTGAAGATATTCCTCGTAGAAATAAAAATCGTCAACAACGAATAGTGGAACTTGAGCTTCCACCTATTGTTGTAGAGATGGCCGATAACCGAACAATGGAGGAATTGCTCCGTACACCCACCGAAGGGTATGGGGAAGCAATCGTTGTGCCGGCTATTTTGGCGGATCATTTTGAGATTAAGACGGGCCTATTATCGCTCATTCGTGCCGACCAATTTCGTGGCAATGAGACCGATAACCCACTCTCTCACATACGGAATTTTCTTCGTATTACCTCGACTCTCAAGTTTAGAGATGTGCCGAATAACGCGATTAAGCTCATGCTTTTTCCTACTCGCTCGAGGGTAACGCTAAGCTTTGGTATGAGAAAGAACCAACGGGTTCGATTTTGACATAGGATGATTTAGTGTCTAAGTTCATGAATTACTTCTTTCCACCATCCAAAACAACACACTTTAAGAATGAGATCACTAGATTTGAACAAAAAGTGCATGAATCGTTTGGAGTTGCTTGGGAAAGGTTTAAAGATTTGTTAAGACAATGTCCACGCCACGGTTTCTCGGAATTGCACCAAATCAATACTTTTTATAATAGGCTTAATATGGTTAAAAAAGATTCTTTAAATGCCGCCGCGGGTGGTAATCTTTTAAGAAAAGCTCCGAGAGCCGCGTGGAGTTAATTGAGAATAAGTCTAGAGTGCAATATTCACGAAACACGTCGGTTTTTTCCAATGTGAATTCATCTACTACCGATATTGCTAGATTGGACTCTAAGATTGACACGATTTTGAATGAGATTAGGAAGAATCCTCATGGATCGATTAATATGGTTGAGAATTTTTGTATATCATGTGGTGGAGCACATCCTAATTATGCTTGTTCAACCACGGGGTTTGATCAAGCTAGTGCTTTTGCCGCGACGGGAACTTATGGCTCCAACGGTCAAGTTCCTCGTCAAAATCATGTTGCTCCACCGGGTTTTCCACCGGTTCAAAATAGGCACAACAATAGGAACAATGGGAATAATTTTAACCGTGGTAACCAAGGGAATTTCAATCAAGGAAATGGATTTCATGCTAATCAAAACAATCAAGGTTTTCAAAGAAATAATCAAAATGATTTGTGAAGCTACATCAAAACGAGTGAGGCAAATTTAAAAGCCTTTCAAAACAATGTTCAAGGACAAATTCCAACTTTGAAAAATGAGTTTCAAAATACGATTAAGGGGCAAATAACAAGATTGAGCTTAATCAACAAAGACTTGAGCAAAACCAAAACCGTTTTGAGCAAAGATTAGAGCAAAGTCAAATTCGTATGCAACAAAGTTTGGAACAAAGTCAAAACAAATTGCTTTTGATGTTTGAGGGATTTATGTCTAAACCATCCTCTTCTTCGGGTTGCTTACCTAGCAATACCATACCAAACCCGAGGGGGAGAGCTTAAGGCCATCACCATTTATGATGATTGTGATAATTTAAAAGAAGTGATTGAGATTGAGTTTAATCCTCCACCTAAAGAGACCTTTCTTGATGTTACCAAGACTACTTTAAATGTGATTAGTACCTCGGTTTTCTTTGATCTCTTTCCTGAGAAATATAAAAGATCCGGGTCAATTCTTGATACCTTGTGTTTTCAATGAGCTTGGGGAATGCAAAGCTCTAGCCGATCTAGGAGCTAGCATTAACTTAATGCCCTTAGCCATTTGGATAATCTTGACTACGCACCACTTAGCACCACTCGAATTATCATTGAGCTTGCTAATGGTACCACCACCCATCCGGTTGGTATAGCGGAAAATGTCATTGTTAAAGTGGGGAAGTTTTTGTACCTAGCCAATTTTGCAATCGTTGATTATGAAACCAATCCTCGTGTGCCTATCATTTTAGGACGACCATTTTTGTGCACGTCTCATGTTCAAGTTGATATGAGGAAAGAGGAGATTAAATTGTTTTATGGGGATAAAAATATTATTTTAAACCAGAAAAAATTCCAAGATTTGTTTCTAAGAAAGTGGAAAGTGTGAAACTTGTTAAAACTATTGAAAGTAACACAAACAAGAGATCTCTCGTTTACAAAGATGTTTTACCAATTTTGGAAACCTCATTTTGTGAAGAAGAAAAGTTAAATTGAAAGTGAGATGCTTGTTTTGTTGAAACGTGTTGTAATCTTACCTCATCTCCACTCACTCTACACGAGGATGATAGTTCTAAGATTGAAAAAGAAATTGATGAATACCTTAGTGCACCATTTGATCTTAGTGAGTTTGATAGTGAGAATTTTGATCCCGAGAGAGATATTGCTTTAATTGAACAATGTTTGAAAATGGATCATTTGATTCTTAACTCCACACCGAGTGAGGTTAGTGACTATTCATTTGATATGTTCGTCGATGAACTTGTTGATCCACTTCCACGGGGAAGTGAAGACGTTCTCGATCTCGAGATCGAACGTGATTCTCATGTTTTACCTACCATTCTCGAGGAATTCTCCGATGAACTTCCTTCTAATGAGAATGATGATCTTGTATCCGAGTGTGACACACTTGATACTTTGTCGAATATTTCTTGTGATGACAAGATTGATGACACTTTTGTGACTTACTCTAATCCTCTCTTTGAAGCTTCAATGAACAATAATCAATTCTTTCAAGAGGATTTTGAGAGCATCATACTTCCCACGTCTCACAACCCTTGTGATGATGAACTTCTCTTAAAGGAGGTTGATGAGTTTCTTTATATAGACATTCATTCAGAATTTAAGGAAGAGTCTAATGACGATGATGAAAATCCTTGGTTTATCACCCGATTTATGATGATGATAATGTTGACCCGGAGGGAGAAATTACCTTTACTCCATTATCCTTCCCACTCGCTTTGATCTTAATGTGCGGGTTTTTCATGCGACTCATTTTGAGTACCATGACCCCTTTGTTCACATTCATAAGAGTGATAAGGTCAATAAAGTCATGCAAGTTGATTCCACTATGGATGAAACTTTTACCACACCATTACCATGTGCTTTATATGATTTTGGATTAGCATGGGGGGACGACACCGTGTTGTCTATTCCTTTCTCTCCCGAGGACGAGGTATTCGACCCCGGAATCGTTGATTTAGGTAAATCTCGGCCTTTCACCGATGTAATAATTGAAAGACTTTTCGATCATCTTGGTGCGAGTTTATCTCGGGGAGCATGCTATATCCATATCTTGATTTGTGACCACTATCTCTTTTTGGAGATTTATGTTGGAGTTTTATCCTTTCGTTTGTCATCCGACAACGAGGATGTAATCTTTGACCCCGGCATCGTGCTTTATTATGGATTTAATTCCAATATGCCGGTTTTCACCATTTTCCCTAAGGACCAATGAATGCGGGGATCGAGTCGAGCTCATGACTCGGTTAACAAAAACGAGGTGCCTTGTGGGGGAGTCCCATACATTCTATCTTCTTTCTATTTTCTAACACTAATAAGGCTTGATCGTTCAAAGCTCGTGCTCGTGTTTTGTTGTGTTGTGAATCTTAGGTATGACCCTAATCATTAAAGACTCTCGTGTTCGGTTTTTGCCGGTCCACTTGATCTTCCAATCTTTGATTGTCAAAAAGGGGCACACTTTCTATCCTTTGATTTTTATCGACTAACATTTTATCTTGAAGCATAATTAATAAACGGCTTATAGATTTGCGTGCTCTTTCCATGTTAGGATTTTGCATTAGACTCTTCATATTTTAGCAAGGGGTGTTACTCTTGAGCTAAGAAACATTGAGGACAATGTTTGGTTTTAGCATGGGGGAGTCAATCGATATAATCACTTGCAATTGCTTTTGTCGTGTCCAAACATAATCGTTTTTCTCGTCTTTCATAAATTTTAAAAATTTTAGTGTTATTTTTAGTTTTAATAAAGGAAATAAATGCTTTTGACACAAATGTAGGCTTTCCGTTGGTGAAAATAAAGAAAGTTTTTGACTCGACTCGGTTTTTACCTTAGCTTTTCCTTAACGTGTTTGAATCAAGTTTTGCTAGGCTTTTATATAGGGAACTTTAAAACGCGAAAGTCTTAACTCATACGGGTTTAAGAACGAGAACTTTTCACAAGTTCCTATAATTGATCCAAGAAATTCGTTTATCAAGGGAACTTTAAAACACAAAATCTAAAACTTGAAAAAGTCTAAGAAGATGAAAGATCTTATAGATGACTTGAAAACCCAAAACTTTTATTTAATAGGCTAAGTATCCATTGATTTCACATTTTTGAAATTTTACAGTATGAAGAACAAGAGATGATATAGTTTAATCATAAGTTTCTAAAATTAATTCTACCTTGTATAAGTATTTTTGTGTTTGATTTAATCTCCTCGTATTTATTTTTCACGCTTGAATAATAATTGCTTAATAAATGAAGTTTTTAGCGGTTTAGGCTTGATATCTTAACTCGTAACTCCTTCTTTTTCTTCCCTTGTAGTTAAAGTGAGAACACATTAAGTGTGTCATCGTCATGGCTTTTGATCATGGGATTGTGGAAATTTGGCTTACTATAAATATCATAATAATAAGAAGAATAAATAAAAACATGTTCTCTATGAGCCTTCGGGTGGGAGTCATGTAGCACTAACCTTGTCATTAGAGCCTTAAGGTGTATGGCATGGGGACGTGTTTAATAAAAATTGCTTCATCGTCATGAGCCATAAGGTGGGATGGTGAATGTCAATTCCCTTATTTTTGTCCAAGGAGCCTTCGGGTGTGGATTATAAATAAGGAGCACAATTGCATCTTAAAGAGCCACAAGGTGATATGATGTAGTTGTTGCTAACTCCATTAATAAGGTCATAATTGACTTTGGAGGATTTATTGTTGCTTTTAAGTAGTCCTATTAGCCAAATTTCGGGTCCGGAGATTTATCCCTCAAATCGTGTTAAGTTATCCTTGATGTGGGCTTTCATTAGTGACAACGGTTTTTGAAGTCGAGGTTAGGTTTTGAGTGTTGAGTTTACACCGTTTTTGCCTTCATTTTTGTATTAATAAATATCAAATAAGTCAAATGAGCCTTTGGGTGAATGACAATAAAATCTAGAGATACAACTAGGAATAAAAGGAGATTGAGTTTAACACAAATTACTTGTATGAGTTGTCTTAATTTTGGAGCTTATGATTGACAATGATCTTGTTTTTAAACTTGGCATGGAAAAGTGAAAAGTCGAGGACGATGAATCTATTTGAGTTTTATGATCCTAAATGTTATTTTTCAAATAATGAAAGCTTTAAATTATGTCTTTGCAAAATAAAGTGTCAAAAAGTTGAATAAAAGTATAGTTCGTTTTTTATTTTATCATTGCGTGAGGACACCTTGCTTAGCAAGGGGGAGTTTGATATGAGCTAAATTACTCATATCAGTTATATCAATAAAGAGACATAAAATGAATAAAAATGGCATTGTATATGTGTTTTTTTTGTTTAATGTGTGTAGGTACCGAAGTTAACGAAAACCGGCAAAAACGACACGGGATTTGAAGAAAAGACCGAGGAGCCAAATATGAGTTCATTTTTAGTGGATTTAATCTTATAAGAGTTATTTGGGCTTGTGGGTCCCACATTTGGATAAATGGGCTCAAAATCCCATTTATGAAACTACTTATCTACCCTAAGCCCAAAACATAAGCCCAATTTACCAAAAATATGGAACGGATTAAAGTTGTAGCCCATTCTTCTTGCAAAATAAGAGACGAAATTGGTTTCATGGGCCTTGAATACCCATTAGGGTTATTTTTTACTCATAACCGGTTACAAATAAAGTAATAAACTTTTTTGTTATCTCTATTTGGTCAACGAACCATAAACTCACTTTTCACCCACCACATTTACACTCACACAAACTCTTTCGATACTCCCAAAGTCTCCTTTTCATCTCTCTCACTTTCTTTTACTCCCAAATAACCAGTCACCAATATTCACAAACCCTAACCTTAAATAATATTGGGGCTTTCTTTTGATTTCAAGGCGCGTGTAACTCAAACTTGGGAATTGATTCCCAATTTTTTCGGATTAAGAAGATGGGAGGAGTAATGGTGACGTGGCTCATCTCTCTTCCCTGATTGGCCAATACATCTCATTTCTCCCACTCCTCCAATAGAAGAATGACATCTCATCAAACAAACTAGCACAACTAGCACACTTGGTTGCCAAGCTGGTAATCCGTGTGCTAGTTGACCAATCTCAGCCGTAGATCAAGAAAAGATGAAAAAAGATGCTATTTAGAGGGATGTGATTGAAGATTCGCATCAACAAACCACCACCAAGAGCCTTGGGGGTTTGGCTATAAAAACCCCCATATATCTGTAATTTAATCATCCCATTTTTTATTTATAGTTATAATGTCAATTTAGGTGTAGGATTTCTGTATTTTTCTTTTTTCCAGTATTGTACCAATCTTTGATATTAATAAAAAAGTGAATTTTATTTCAATCTATTTCTGTTTAAATTTTACTGTTAAATATAATTACATTTATCCTTCTTCTATTCTAACTTGATATTATTGGTTAAGAACTTATTTCATTAAACTTTTCAATAGTTTAAAGGAATAATTAAATAAGATTTGGGAAAAAGTTAAACCTATTGTTTAATTTTTATAAAAATTGGTCAAGATTCTATCAATGGGTCGAATGGTGATGGAGAAAGGTGGTCTCGACTCGGTTTAAAAGAGTGCTTAGCGCACATCTTCGTCTCAAAGGTTTCTTCAATAGGTATGTTATCATTTTAATTTTATGTTATTTTATATTTTTAATAAATCTGTTTAAGTGTTATTTGATAAATGGATTAGGGTTTGAGGATATTGTTATAGATTTAATTAAATCTGTTTGTTATTATGTTTAGTGAGTTTTACTGATTGGATTTATTGTGAGAGTTAAATAAGTTGTTAAGACTGAAAGTTTTAATCTGATTTTGACAATAGAAAATTTAATCTATGTCAAACAAGGAAGTTTGATAAATCTGTCAAATGAATTTTGTAAACAAGGTTTAGATTAAATATTAAGTTGATTTGGTATTCTTGTTCAAAAGACTTTTGAAAGTTTATTTTACTGGCTGAAAGTGTTTATGAAATCTGAGTTGAGTTGAGACTGTAAATGGGATTATTTTGCTGTCATATTGCTTAGACTGTTGGCCGAATATCATATTGTTTGGTTTTGTTTAATCTGAAATTTGTCTTGCATCTAATATGAGGTCTTAGTTCATGCCTGCTGGTATATTTAGCTTTCATAAGTTGATTGTTTGGATCTGCATAGTTTATGCTTGCTGATAAATGGCTTAGTTAATTCAGCTTTGCTGATAAGTTAGTTTACTGATTGTTGTTTAATGTTGGATTGTTAGGATTTGAAGTCAGATTAAGCTTGTATTTAGTCCATGTTTTGCTGATATAGGTGTTTAGTGTATTGTTGTTTTTTTGAACGTTTGCTGATAGCAATAAGCTAGCAGATCCGTTTGGTCTGTTTAGTTTTTATACTGAGTTTATCAGTCACCATAGAAGTTATAAGTCACCCCTGTGACTTTGGATTTAATTGTTATTTTCCAAAAAAAATCTTAATATCAATCAGACATGTCACTCCTGTGACTGTCACACTTTAATTTTCATTGTAAAAATATAATTAACAAAATTTGTCCCTAATGGGACTCGAACTTGTGACCAGGAGGTTACATGCCAAACGGATTACCATCTGTGCTAGCTCATCTTTTATGTTTTAATACAGTTTTTAACATTAATATAGTATAACATAGTTGACTGTTAGTTTTTTTAAATAGTTTAAATATAAGTTTTCATTTTAGTAAAATTTAATTAATAGATTTATTAAATTCACCTTTATATAAAAAAAACAACAATAAAAAGAAATGTTTTATTAATTTCATAAATTTTATTAGTTATAGAAATTTGTTTTTAAATAAATTAGATTTTAATTAAATTAGTTTTTAATAAAATAGTTTTTAAAATAGATTTTGTTTAATAAAGAGTTAAAGCAACTTTTAAATAGATTTATTTAGTTTTGAAATCTTAAAAAGTTTTTAAACTAGTATAATTAGTTTTAATAAAGTTTTAAATAGTGTATAGTATTTGTATTAAATAGTTTAATTTTTAATAGTATAAATTTTAAAGATTTTAAATAGTTTTATATTTTAAATAATTGTCTTTAGATTTAAAAATAATGGGGAACGATTCATGCACTTTAGGATTTAATTAATAAAAAATTGTAGGAGTAATTTTAGTTTAAAAACCGAGAACCAATTCAAATCAATTGTCCAAATCGAAACAAAACGTCTCAAATTCACTTGATCTTCGTGTACAACGAACTTGGTTCATCAACGTGTTTAGTTAAATCCGTCTTCGACTTATTTATGGATTATTACCTTTTCCTAAGGGTAATTTCCTAAATTTGTCCTATATCGTATCTAATTAAAATACATCAACGTTTCCTCAATACATCAAAAATTTTGAACTCCCCAAATATGCGTTTAAAGACATATTCGTAGGAGTAAAGGAGAGACACTGTCGAAATCATCTCAAATAGTAAATCGGTTATACGCATTCATATCCTAAATGAGACAAAACATTTAAAAAGCAGTCCCAAACAGGGGACTTTCTGAAATTAATTCCTAATAAATTAACTTCGGACGGGTTTTCTATAGGTTGATCAATTTCAGACGGGAATTTTCCGAAATTAATCGCTAAAATCCTAAAACATTCCTAAAAAAAATAACAAACGAATATACATTTATATCAAATATAAGAATAGCTTATTCAGATAAGCTTATCAGATGAAACTATTTGAAAACAGCTTATTCTGAATAAGCTGCTTTCAAACAGTTTATCCGAATAAGTTATTTCAAAATAGCTTATCCTGATAAGCTTATCAGGATAAGCTGTTTTCAAACAGTTTATTCGGATAAGCAGTTCAGGATAAGTTTTTTCCAAACAACTTATTCGGATAAGCTTATCAGCTTATTTTCATAAAATAGGCACATAAAGAGTGTTTGGATGTGCATTTTACAACTATTAAGGAGTGTTTGGATTTACGTTTAACAAAAATATGCATTCCCGACGACATGTCGTCGGGGAATCTAAAAATAATAAACTAAACAAATAAAATGTATGATAAATTAAAAAAATAAAAAAACATACCACTAATTAGTGGTCGAGTCTCGGCTGTGGTCGGGTCTCAGCTGCGGATGGGGCTCGACTATGGTCGAGCTCGGCTATGGTCGGGCTTCGCTGTGGTCGGGCCCGGCTGTGTTCGGGCTCGGCTGTGGTCGGGTCTCGGCTGTGGTCGGGTCTCTACTACGGTCGAAGCTCGGTTGTGGTCGGGCTCAGCTGCGGTCGGGGCTTGGCTACGGTCGAGGCTCGGCTGCAGTGACGAGATATATAAAAACAAAAACAAGTATCATATCATTTATATAAACAAAATCAATTACAATATCAATTATTAAAACAGTTATAAAAAACTAAAATCTAAAAAAAATCATACCTTGAACTGTGGTGGCTAACGGCAGCGAATGAAGATGGGGGTGATTGGAGTAGGGGTGGCAACGACGAATCAAGATGGAGATGGTGGTGGTGGTGGCGAATGAAGATAGATTAGTGGTGGTGGTGAGTGGTGTTGATGGTGGTGATAACAGTGGTGAGGGTGTGGATGATGGTGGTGGTGAGTGGTGTTGATGATGGTGGTGAATTGAAGATGGTGGTGGTGATGATAGATAGATGGAGATGATGATGGTGTTGAAGTCTCGTCAGTTTTTTTTGGATAAGTGTTAAGTCTTTTGAAGATAACAGATCCGGTCAAAAAGTATTATTTTTTTCCGACAACATGTCGCCGGGGATACTTTTGGTTTTGTCTTCTAGCCAAAAACGCGCGTGATTGAATATTTTTGGGGGGGAGGTGACTAAGTTTTCCCGGCGACATGTCGCCATGGATTCTTTCCCCGACGCTAGGGATTCTTTCAGAGTGCTGCCGGGGATACGTATTGTCAAAATAATAATTATTATTTTTTATATATTATTATAATTAGCTATATATCAGGTTAGTTTATCGATTTATTCCAGTTCGATAACCATTGAACATGTAACGTGTAACCAACACATACCGACTCATCCATTGAACATCTAACATGTAACCAATACATACCGACACATCCATTAAACATTTAACGTGTAACAAATACATACCATGACCTACCGGCTCATCCATTGAACATGTAATGTGTAACCATGGCCTACCGACTCATCCATTGAACATGTAACGTGTAACCATAACCTACCGACTCGTCCATTGAACATGTAACGTGTAACTATAACCTACTGACTCATCCATTGTATATATAACGTGTAACCATAACCTACCGACTCATCCATTGAACATGTAACGTATTACCATCACCATCGACTTATCCATTGAACATCTAACGTGTAACCATAACCTACCGACTCATTAGTTGAACATGTAACTTATAACCATAACCTACCGACTCATCCATTAAACATGTAATGTGTAACCATAACCTACCGACTCATCAATTGAACATATAACATGTAACCATAACCTACCGACTCATCCATTGAACATGTAACGTGTAACCATAACCTACCGACTCATCCATTGAAAATGTAACGTGTAACCATAACCTACCGACTCATCCATTGGACATGTAATGTGTAACCATGACCTACCGACTCATCTATTGAACATGTAACAAGTAACCATAACCTACCGACTCATACATTGAACATGTAATGTGTTACCATAATCTACCGACTCATCCATTGAACATGTAACGTGTAACGATAACCTACCGACTCATCCATTGAACATGTAACGTGTAACCATAACCTATCGGCTCATCCATTGAACATATAACGTGTAACCAATACATACCGACTCATCCATTGAACATATAACGTGTAACCAATGCATACCGACTCATCCACTGAACACCTAACGTGTAACCAATACATACCGACTCATCCATTGAACATATAACGTGTAACCAATACACACTGAGTCATTCATTAAACATATAACGTGTAACCAATACATACCAACTCATCCATTGAACATCAAATGTGTAACCAATGCATACCGACTCATCCATTGAACATATAACATGTAACCAATACATACCGACTCATCTATTGAACATATAACGTGTAACCAATGCATACCGACTCATCCATTGAACATATAACGTGTAACCATAACCTACCGACTTATCCGTTTAACATCTAACATGTAACCATAACCTACCGACTCATCCATTGAACATATAACGTGTAACCAATACATACCGGGAATATGTGGAACATGTAATGTGTAACCAATATAATACATACCGGGGATACGTGGAACATGTTAATTAATCTGGATGAATGTTAAGTAATTGTGATTAATGTTAACTAATCATGATTAACGTTGGCAGGAAAATGTTGGCGGGTAAAAGCCCGCCATCGTTTTTTATTAAATGATAATTATATCTTATATAAGTAAAAAAATAAATTATAATTTTATAATTTTTCATAATAAACAAAAAAAATAATAATCTTATGACAGAAAGTTTCTCCGGCGACATTTCGCCGAAGAAACATTAGTGATTTGGCGGGTAAAATCCCGCCACCGTTTTCTGCTAATAATTTCAAGTTTTGTCGTCTAGCTAGGGTATCCCTGGCGACTTGTCGCCAGGGAAACTTTTTCAGGTTATTATCAAAGAAAGATTAAGGTTAATTACGCCTGGTCGATGATTTCTCGGCGACATGTCGCCGGGGATAACTTGGAGAGAAAATATTCTGCTTTTTCTTTTGGTAGATCATTTTGGTCAATGTTGAACGATGAATCCCCGACGACATGTCGCCAGGGATACGGTGGTCAAACTTTGACCAAAAAGTCTTTTTGACTTTTTGCCACGTCAGCAAATTCGCCACCAGGGTTAAGGGGTTTTCCCCGGCGATATTTTATCGCCGGGGGAACACCGGTCACCTGATCTCACGATTCTTGTAGTGAATCCACAAGACAACCGCTACTTCTCGACACAAAAAGTCTGGCCAAAATTAGGATATCAAATTTTCCTTGAGGACATGTCGACGGCGGAAAAGTTTAACCTTATTTTTTAGTCAATGCTTTCCCGATGACATGTCGTCGAGGAAACCTCCACTAAAGACAAGAGGTTATCTCACGCGTTGATAGTCAACAACACAAAACTATCATTGGTGATATATCGTCGGGAAAATAGGGATACGTGGCATCATTAATGTTTATTTAATTAAGTTTTTCTAACTGGCCCTGACTATCCTCGACAACATGTCGGAGGAGGAAACTCTCCACCGTGAGACACGAATGTTTGATTGAAATTGAGTGGGTCTGGAGTTGTCGTTGGGGAAAGTCGCCAGGGAAAGTATTCGCATCTGGCTTTTCCTTTCAATCTTTCCCAAAAATATGTCGACAGGAGAAAAGTATCCATATCGACATGTCGCCGGAAGCCTCTGAATTATCGAAGGGGATGGTGGCAAATGTTGTAGTGTAAGTATACTTAAACTTGATTTAAGTTATTACTAAGACTTGAGTAATATGCATGTTGGGTAGCTTTATAATAGCTTGTGACTATAAATGTTGATCACGGTAAGTTATATTTAGCCTAAGGAATTGATTCTTGTAATTGTGGTTTAAAAGGTTAAAAATTCAAGTATTAGCTACAAAATAAGCCATTATAACAAATGTCTTTTTGTTCACAATCTTTTGCTCTAAGATAGAGATTTGATGTGTAATTTATGTAATACAGTTATGTAAATGTAAAGACCAACAACAAGCTAGAATGACCCTCTTTAGAGTCCAATGATCCCAATCTAATGGGCTTTCTAATGTATATATGTATGGAACTGTGAGCAACTCTTAAAAACTTAGACTAGTTTTAATCAAAATTGTTGACTTGTTTTGTATGACGTAATGAATGAGTGTACTAAATACGGTTTATAAATGGTATTGTTATTGTATGTACTAAATACGTAGTATTGATAATATTGACTTGTACGCACAAATACTTTATGTTGTCTATTTATCAAACGTTTGTACAAGGAGTTCTCTTAACAAAATTATAATCAAAGCACTAAATCATCACTTTGACAAATAAAGTCACTTATGTTGTCACGCTTTCATAAAACAAAACTATATTAATACTAGAGAAAATATAAAATAATCAAATACCTTATTGGTCATGACTCCGAGTTTAATTTACACGAGATGAAGTATACACTACTTTAGTAGCTTAAAAAAAACCTACTATCTATAATATAGCAGATCAATAGCTAAAACGAAAATCAACATGACACTTAAAGATGGGGCATGTACCGACATGGCGTATGACGTGAACTTTTATATGCTATAACTAAGTTTGTGATGATAACAAAACATAATTTGAAAGCACATGTATGATATCGAGAGTTTAGTTTAATTTCTTCTGTTTGGTAACAACAGAGAATTAACCTTGAGAAATGCATAGATTTGTAATATTTGTTTTAAAAATTTAACAATATTTTGACTAGGAATGTCAAAAGGCCGACCTAAACCTAACCCGATTAAGCTTATTTGGGTTGGGTTACTCGAGTCAAAAAATTTATCGTGGCTATTACAGTCAATCGGGTAACCCATATATATTAGATCATGTCGGAGTATAGGGTTGAAAATGTTTGACTAACTCGGGTTTAAGTTGACCCAATATACCAAAGTAAATATTTTTATTGTTATAATTTTATTTTTTATTTACCCGGGTAAACCTTTGCCAAATTTTTTTTTTATTTTTATATTTCGGATTTTACCCGAATAAGGAGCGGTGTAAGTTGGAAAATGTAAAAATACATATTTGTGAAAATTGTTATGAAAATTATTCTCAATTCTCCCAATTCTAAAAAAAAAGTGAGGAAATGAAACCAATTCTCTACTAATTCTCATCAATTCTCCACCTTTCTATTTCTCTATCCTATCAAACAAAAGAATTTGACTCATTTCTATTTCTCTCTACCAAACATGCCTTTAAACTGACATTATAAACAACACGATTTTGCATGCAAATTTATGGTTTAGTTACTTGTCTTATATGGTACCTAACAAGACATAATTAGACCCGACCCACTTATCGGTTGATTTGTTTATCCTGTCGTTTTGACTAAATAAAAAAAACACCATAAGTTTTCTTCTGAGTTCGCCGTTGATATCCGATAGAGGTATACATAACACTATGGAAAAGCAATCTAAGGACTAAAGGTGTTGATTGTTCTTTCAAACACACTTAACTTGGTTTTTTACAAAGAAACGAAAGGTAAATATGTTCTTTTATTATCATTAATCGATATTATTCCCAATCGATGTTTTGTGCATTATCGTTACACATAAAGAAGGTTGAGTTTCAAACTTAAGCAAAAGTTTAATTTTTATCGTAAAAGAAAATTGTGCATTACATGGGTCGTAACAACCTGTATTTAAACAAAAAAAATATATATATACATCTATTATAAATAGTAGAGATAGTAATATGTAACCTTGAATCAATAGTCAGTGGAATTATGTTAAAAGAACATGAATGTTAGTACTACACAAAATACACAAAGCCAACAATTTGTGGCACACGGACCATGCGCGTTACATAACATGCGCGTTACAAAACATCCGCGTTGCTTGGTAACTTTCTAGCTAATGAGTTTAGGAGTTGTCGATGTTGAACGTGTCATTCATCTAACCGAAGCGTGAATGCTTTGCACGTTCATAGCTTATTTTGATAATATGAAAAATAAGCGATCTATTTTGAAAATGTGACCTCACAAAATATCAACATATAAAATATTTCCTCTTTTAGAAAATTTATATTTTTGATGTCTATACTCTAGGCTTGTACTATTTTGTATATTATAATGTTATAAGATATAAATATACATGTGGATCCAAATACTAATCTATCTTATGTATTAAATAGCCTAGTCTTAGGGTCTTTTTTTTTTCTATTTCTAATTAGGGCACGTTAATATTGACCATTATATTTTAAGTTTTTAACCACTCTATGACACTTCTTGTTTTGTTCCTAACGGGTTTTTACGATCTTGGTTAAAATATGTGATTGTATCTGTATTTATGGTAATATTGAAAGAAATAGTGCGAGTTTCTCTATTTATATTTACTCTTTCTCATAATTATATTTCACATATAAAAAACTCACAATTTAAAAAAATATTATTATTATATCTTTTTTCTCTCTTATCTTTTTCAAAACATTTTACCTTAACAAATTATTAATTAAAAACTTTTTTAGAATTTATAATTATGACTTCAAGAGAGGATAATACGATAAACCTTAACTAAATTCAATATATATATTTAAAAATAAACAATTAATTCAACATAACCCAAAATGAAAACATGAATTATAAAGACGAAGGCACTAGTATTAAAGGTGACAATGGTGCGATTTGGCGCGATTATTGAATAAAACCGAATCGCAATCGCACTAATGGTTTTTATAAAAATAAAAATCGCACCGCATCACAAACCGCGGTTTCGATTTTGCGGTTTCTGCGGTTTTTAATCGCATCGCACCATCACTTGTGACTTATATAATAAATGTGGATTTTTGCGGTTTTTACTTTAAAATGTTGATTTTTTTCCGGTTATAACTATGCATAAATTGAATCTACCGAACACGTGACTTATTACTTATAAGAATATCAATGATAATATGCACTAAAAGTCATATAACTCGCATAAAATAGTCGATATGACGTTTGTAAGTATAAAATATTTATTGTGTGGTGCGGTCTTACTGTTCGGTTTTACGTGTGAAAACCGCAACCGAACCGTTTTTGTAGTTTTTCTTTTCTTAAAACTAAACCGCCGGTTTTTGTTGTGCAATTTTTACAGTTCGATTTTGTTTTACGATTTTTACTATTTTACGATTTACGGTGCGATTTTTGATCACCTTAACTGGTATAATACTGCAAAATACTTGTGCAAAGCTACATTAATACTATATATAAAGGCTAATTAATTTAAAACACGTTATAATGGCATCTATTTTTTTGTGACTATATACTTCATTTTTGTCTTTTTATCTACAAAATATTTGTTTTTTAAATGTTCGTTAAAAAAATGTTTTTAAAATCTTTTTATAGGTTGTGATCGGTGTTTTAAAAATCGGGTTGATCTGACCGGTTGAACCGTGACCTAGTCGAGTAAACGGACATCGATTTTAACCGAAAAATCCGATTCAAGTATGACCCGATGATTCAATTAAGTTAATTAAAAAATCAGGTTTTAAAACATTGATCGTGATTACTAACTTACCTTTTAAGAAATTACATAAATAATCCTTTTAAATGAATGATCTTCTTACAAAAATTTTCCTTAAACAAATGATACAAACTTATCATACTCCTCCACTTTATCTTTAACCCAAAATCATAATCATGTAACCGAGGCATGTAACCGAAATCTTTCGATACCCATTACCACAACATCAACAACAATGAACATCATAAAAAAACATCTTTTTTTAACTATGGTTTTCGATCTTATGACTAATCTATGGGGTTTGGACTCATCGCCACACATACTCAAATTATGTAAAACTCTTTTTTTCAAGAGGTTAATGTGATCACTACAAAGTTGTTTGCACCTATAAAAAATCAAATTTGAAACCTCGCCTATTTTAAAATATTTTAGAGTGATAGTTGTTACTCTTTTTATTACTAGGCTATCTTTGAGTGGTTAACAAAATATAGACTTAAAAAGCTAAGATTTTTATGTATAACCATTCTAAATGAAATAGTTATCGATGATATATAGCTATAGATCAAGGTTTTAAATGATTTAATTTTTACTTATAATTGTTTTTTTATGCATTTTATAAGATAAAATTACGGTTTTATGATTTTACTATAATTGTCGTTTTTGGTAACTTAACAAATTTTATACATATCGGTAAATTATTAGATATCAAAAACATGAAATTACAAGAGTATTGTTGGGAATAAATATAAGTGTATTAGTTACCCCTGCTAGTTGGTCAGAGTTTCCCCTGCTAGAGTAAGTTCCCCCTGCTAAATAACAAAGGCAGGGGGATTGGTTCCCCTGCTGAAGTCAAAGACCCTGCTACTAGAGATAAACTTGGAATAGATTATAACGCGGTTCTACTACTCCGAGATACTTTTCAAGTTTGTTAGTAGTGATCTTGTATGTGAGTCCTTGTACTATAAAAGGACCCACTAGGTTATCATGCAAAGTGTGTCTTTCTCTGTTAACTTTCATTTCATACTTTAAGGTTTTTGTAACCCTAATACCACTATTGGGTATTCATATATCTATGATATATTAAAGTTTAACGTTTGCTTTAAACATTTTTTCTTTTGCTAAACACTACATTCCGCATCTTGTTTAGTTACTTTGTATTGCAAAGTTTCTCTAGTGTTAGATTGAATCTATTCTCTCTATCACAACCCTTAAACAAGCTAAGGTTTAAGATCTGAGTTTGGGATCATCAAGTGGTATCAGAGCTTGTTGAGAAAGTTTGATTAAACCATGAACAAAACATCTCTCACAACCAACATCAATCATGTCTTCAGATTCTCATTCATCCTCAACCAACAACAATGCTCTCAAACTACCCATTCTGGACCCCGAAAACTTTGAACTATGGGAGTTCAGAATTCAAAAATACCTTAAGATGGAACACTATGTTCTATGGGAGATCACAGAATTTGGTGATCAATTTCCAAAGACTGTACAAGTTGAAGATAAGGATAAGGGAGAAGAAAAAGGTGAAAGCTCCAAAGGTGAGGAAAAGAAGAAGTCAGCTGCTCTTGCTGACAAGGAGATACTAGCAAGAAGGCATGATGTCAGGGCTCACAGTTCCTTGCTGTTGGCTCTACCTGATAGACATCAGCTAAGGTTCAGAAAGTATAAGACAGCTAAGGAACTCTGGGAATCAATAGGCAAAACATTTGGAGGGAATGAGGCCACAAAGAAGAAGAAGAAGAAGAAGAAGAAGAATCAAATGCTTGATCAATTTGCTTCTTTCAAAGCAATTGGTGATGAAGCAATTGGTGTTATCTACAATAGGCTTCAAGATCTGGTTGCTCAGTTAGAGTTCTTTGAAATAGAAGTGACAAGAGAACAGGTGAATACCAGGTTTCTTAACAGTATTCAGTAAGAATGGTTTGTCTACAAAGCTATTTGGAAGAATAGGGATGACATAGATGACAAGAACATTGATGACATATACAATAACTTGAAATTTTTTGAGCCAGTGGTCAATGAGATGAAGTCATTAGGAACCATCCCCACTAATTCAAGTGGATCTACTGATTCGTCTGCTAACATGGCTTTCATATCTCACATCAGTGGAATCTCCAAAGGCAGTGGAATCAAAGTTGGCCCGGCTACCCGTTCCCCTGCTGCTAAATCTGGATCATCTTATGATGAAGAAAGGCCTACAACATTCAGCCTTGACACTGCTTGTGCTTTCATAGCATCCCAGGGGCCACAAGGATCTGCTATGTTACATGAAGATCTGAGTTAAATAAGTAAGCAAGGACTGGAGGAGATGGACATCAAGTGGAACATGGCTCTACTCAGCGTGAGAGCGAACAAGTTTTACAAGAAGTATGGGAAGAAGATCTCCATCAATCCTTCTGATGTAGCTGGATTTGACAAAGTAAAAGTAGAATGCTACAATTGTGGCAAGAAAGGTCATTTTGCTAGGGAATGCAGAGGGCCAAAGAATGGAAACAACTACAGGAAGGAAAGCATGGATGATGATTCTGGTGCTAAGGCTATGGTAGCCATGCAGGGGATAGATGGAGCAGGTGGATGGGATTGGAGTTCTATGACAGAGAATGTTGAAAGAAATCAAGCATTAGTTGCTGAGGAATAAGAGGAAGATTTTGCTCTTATGGCCATGTCAAGCTCTAGTTTAGACAATGAGGTATATGATGATTCATATTGTACTAAAGCTTGTAGAAAAAATACTGAGTCATTAAATGATCAAATAAGAAAGATAAAAGTTGATTACATTAATTGTGATAATGACCTTGATAACTACAAACGTGCTTTAGAACAAATAGAATCCACCATAAAAGAGTATAAACAAAGAGAATGTGATTATAGAGATCATATTGTGGTTTTAGAGAGAGATGCTAAAGAAAATAATGATTCCATTAAGGAATTAACCGCTGAACTAGAAATTTTTAGATCTAATAAAAAGATAGATGAAGAAACTGTTGAAAATTTTGGAAAAGCTTCTAAAGATCTAACTAAAGCAGTTGAAATTGGACAGTCTCCTAGGGACAAAACAGGTTTTGGTGTCAAAAATGAGCATGCTACTATACCACCACCCCCTGTTAATATTCATGCACCATTTCCTAGAAAAGACTTGTCTTGGACTGGTCTCTCTTGTTTTAAGAAGCAGGAAGATATTGAATTTGACTTAAGTGCATACATACCTAATAATCTAGAAACAGAAGAACCACTAGTGAAAACCAGTGCTGTTAGGGACTTTGAAAAGGAACAAATTGCTTTAAACAGTGGAAAATAGATAACCCTGTTCTCTTTTCAAGAGAAGGACTTTTTGGAAGTGATTCTAGTTCTAAGAGTAGTTCACCCAAATCTAAATCAGGATCAAAGTCCTCTAAGTCTACTGTTAAATATGCTGGTATGTATAGGTCTGTTAGAGGTAATCAGAGAAATTGGAATGACCAAAAGTCTCATCAATTAGGAGAGGACTTTGTGATAAACACCAAACCTTGTTTCACATGTGGCAGTTTTGATCACACTTATCAAGACTGTCAGGCACCAATGGAAGTGGTGGCTACAAATCCTTTAAAGGACCTGCAACCAAAAGCCATTCTTCTGAATGCAGGGGCAGAATCCTTTTCCCCTGCCAAGTATGTTGCGCATGATTTGAGAAACAAGGTATCTGATAAGTATGCAGTTCCTGCTCTAAGAAAGGTGAATGATGCATATCCCAAGTCCAGCCCTTCCATGACCAAACCAGCACCTCATACTGCATATAAATCTGCCTCTAGACCTTACCAACACATCAATAGAGGCCAAAAAAAAGATGGAGTCCCTCTGCCAAGCATAGGGATTCCCCTGCTAAGTCTGGGGTATCCTCTACTAGCAAAGTTTTGCCCTCTAGAAACATGGGCATATGGGGAAAAGATGTGAAAGGCTCAGCTCGTTGGGTTTGGGTACCCAAAAGGGGTACTCAGTCCAATGGTGTATCTCTAGCCTTTGATAAGCTATCTTATATTGATACACGAGGTAGATCCAAGTTTGTAATGGCTTGGGTCCCGAAGAGAAACTAAATTGTTTTTCTTTTTGCAGGTGACAAAGAAGACCAGTGATGAGAAAGCTTATTGGGATAGTGGATGCTCAAGGAGCATGACTGGACATAAATCTTATCTGTCTAACTTTGTTCCCCTGCATGACAATGATGGTGTTTCTTTTGGAGATGGGCATGGAACAATCACAGGAAAAGGAACTATTGTCACCAATGGGATGACCTTTGATAATGTTTACTTGGTGAAAGAGCTCAAGTAAAATCTCTTCAGTGTGTCTCTAATGACTGATAACAAGAACTTTGTTTTGTTTACAGATACTGAATGTCTGGTCTTAGGAAAGGAGTTTGTCTGACCACCCAACACTCCTATTATACTCTGAACACCAAGACAAAAGAATATGTACACAATTGATCTCAAGGACATCTCTCTTCAAGACAATAAAACGTGTTTCATTGCCAAAGCCTCAGTTGATAAATGCAAGAAATGGCATAGAAGACTTGGTCATGTCAATTTCAAGAACATGAACAAACTGGTAAAATATAATCTGGTTCATGGTCTTCCTTCCAAGTCCTTTGCCAATGATCACACTTGTGCTGCTTACTTGAAAGGGAAGCAACATAGAGCCTCTTACAAGTCAAAAACAAGTATGTCCATTACCAAGCCACTGGAATTACTTCATATGGATCTTTTTGGTCCTACTTCTGTGGCAAGCATAATGAAGAAATGGTACTGCCTGGTGATTACTGATGATTTTTCAAGGTTCACATGGACATTCTTTCTGTTTGAAAAGAGTGACACAACAGATGTACTCATTGGGTTCATCAATCAGATTGAACTTTCCAAAAGTATGAGGGTAGTGACCATGAGATCAGACAATGGTGGTGAATTCAGAAATAAGAAACTGGACACTTTTTGCATAAACAAAGGAATAAAGAGGGAATACAGTATAGCAAGAACACCGCAACAAAATGGAGTTGTAGAAAGAAGGAATAGGACACTTATTGAAGCTGAAAGGACTATGCTATCTGATTCCAAGCTTCCAGTTATCTTTTAGGCTGAGGCTGTAGCCACTGCTTGTTATGTTCAAAACAGGGCCTTGGTGGTTAAGGCACACAACAAGACTCCTTATCAGTTCTTCAATGGAAGACCCCCTTTAATTGACTTCTTTAGACCATTTGGATGTCATGTGATCATTTTGAACACAATTGACAATCTAGGCAAGTTCAGTGAAAAAGGTGATGATGGGTACTTTGTTGGTTATTCATTAAACAGCAAGGGATATAGGGTTTTCAACGAGAAGACAAGCAAAGTGAAAGAAAATCTTCATGTAGATTTTCTTGAAGACAAACCTGAAGATATACAAACAGGTCCTGATTGGTTCTTTGACATTGAAGTTCTTTCTAAATCAATGAATTATGTACCTGTTGCCTTGCAAAATACTAACATTTCAGGTACTAAAGAACCAACTGGTGTGGAGAAGCCACCATTGAGGTACATGATTGTACCCTCACTGTTTCCCATTGATGTTGCTCCAAAAACAGGTGAAAAAGATGATACATCTCAAAGGAAAGAACAACCAATCTCTTCCCCTGGTAAGTCAACTACTGAAAGCAGTGGAATGGCTGAAAGCAATGGAACCCAGGATTCCCCTACTAGATCAATCGCTTCCCCTGCTAACAAGGATCCAGATGTCAATGATTTTAATGATGATGCAAGAGAATCCCCACTCATTTCTACATCTTCACCTATCTCTGGTGGTCCACTCATGTCCAGCAGTGGAAGCAGAATAATTAGGAATGGAGGTCCAAGTTATTCAGAGCTGCATTCAGCTCATCAGCATCCATCCCTAGGTCATGCAGTATCATTTGGAAGCTCTTTTGAGGAGTTCTTTCCCAATCCGAATAGCCCCATCAATTCTGATAAAAGAGGATGAAACAGAAGTAATCATGAGCATGCAACCTACCTACAGAATCAATAAAGATCACCCCTATCACAAATCATAGGTGATCCTGAAGCTCCTAGACATACAAGGTATTCAGCAAAGGAACACAGTTTCATTACAAACATCACTATGATGTTTAATCATGACAACATGCAATGTTGTCTGTTTACTTCATTTTTGTCACAAGAAGAGCCAAAGAAGATTTTTCAGGCTTTAAATGATCCAAGTTGGGTTGAATCTATGCAAGAGGAACTCTTACAGTTTGACATTCAAGAAGTTTGGATTCTGGTAGATTGTCCAAAATGGGCAAGGCCTATTGGGACAAAGTGGGTTCTCAGGAACAAAAAGGATGAGAGGGTTATTGTAGTTAGGAACAAAGCAAGACTTGTGACACAAGGATATACACAGGAAGAAGGCATTGATTATGAGGAAGTCTTTGCTCCAATAGCCAGGATTGAAGCCATTAGATTGTTTCTGGCTTATGCTTCATTCATGGACTTCACAGTATACCAAATGGATGTTAAGAGTGCCTTTTTATATGGCACCATTGATGAGGAAGTCTATGTTATGCAACCTCCAGGGTTTGAAGACCCAGAACACCCAGAAAAAGTGTACAAGGTGAAGAAGGCTATGTATGGACTTCACCAAGCTCCTAGGGCCTGGTATGGAACTCTTTCTAAATACCTGTTGGATAATGGCTTCAACAGGGGGAAAATTAACCAGACCCTGTTTATCAAGAAACAAAAAGGTGACTTTCTTATGGTACAAGTATATGTGGATGACATCATCTTTGGATCCACAAACTCTATGCTCAGCAAAGAGTTTGCCAAGTTGATGCAGGACAAATTCCAAATGAGTGCTATGTGTGAACTCAACTTCTTTTTGGGGTTACAAGTTCAACAGAGGAAAGATGGGATCTTCATCTCACAAGACAAGTATGTGGCTGAAATTGTGAAGAAGTTTGGAATGTGTGAAGGAAAGAAAGTCTCCACTCCAATGGATAAGGAGCATCCTTGGGGAAAAGATGGTCCTAGAAAGCTCATTGATGTCAGAAATTATAGGTCTATGATTGGATCTCTCATGTACCTTACAGCTTCAAGACCTGACATCATATTTGCAGTTTTCTTATGTACAAGATACCAAGTGGCACCCACAGAGTGCCATCTGTTTGTTGTGAAGAGAATTTTTAGGTATCTAAAGTGTCCTCCAACTTTAGGACTTTGGTATCCCAAGGAGTCACCATTTGAGCTGGTATCCTATTCAGATAGTAATTATGCTGGTGAAAACAATGATAGGAAGTCTACAACAGGTGGATGCCAATTTTTGGGAAGCAGGATCATATCTTGGCAGTGTAAGAAGCAGACTATTCTGGCCACATCCACAACTGAAGCTGAGTATGTAGCAGCTGCTGCATGTTGTGGACAAGTTCTTTGGGTTCAGAACCAACTGCTTGATTATGGGTACAATTTTCTTAAAACCAAGATATTTTTTGACAATAACAGCACCATTTGCATTATTAAAAATCCTGTTTTTCATAGCAAGACTAAACATATGGAAATAAGACATCATTTTATTAGAGATTGTTTTGAAAAAGGGTTGATTGTCCCAGAGATAATTGATACAGAACTTAATGTTGCTGATCTTTTGACAAAAGCTTTTGAAGAGGGGAGGTTTCAGTACTTGGTTGCAAGTATTGGAATGGTTTCTCCCTAAAAATTGATGTCAAATTTGTCTTGTATACTCAGGATTGCTTTATTGCTATTGTTGTACATATGTTAGTCACTTTTTCCATTATTCTTCATTCAACTGCTTTTGAACAAAGATTCCCCTGCTGGGGTTCATTCCCCTGCTAAGGAATTTTCCCCTGCTAAGAGTTATTCTCTTAGGTTGGGTTTGTTCTTTTTAAAGTGGTTATATGTGGTTTTAGACTAACAATACAGAGATTCAAATGGTGCATGCTACACTCATGGGAGAATCAGGTAGATGCTCTATGTTTTAGGGGAGGTTAGGTCGCACCTTTAGGATTTAGGGTATCCTTAGGATACTCATATATGATTCTAGATCATATCCACTGGTGAGTAGGGGTTCAGAATGATGAAGACTTGCTTCAAAGCTTGTTATAATTCTGAAACCTTGAGGCACTGTAATGTGTACTTACACTTCTTTATTCAACAGCTTGTTGTCTAAATTCAGATGTTTAGTACACATTGTCAAGACTAACTAACCATATGCAAGGGAATGGTAGGGATGCTGACTAGGGTATGCTTACTTACTTGGGTTGACCTGGTGTAGGGTTACTTATGTGTTAATTCTTTGTGTTTAGAACTTTGCTAAATGGAGGACTCTTGAGTTTTTGTGTATCTATCTTGTGTTTACAAGGATATGCATTAGAGCAGAGCTATTTAGTATTGATCTCTTCATGATTAGTCCAATACCCATAGTAAAGTTTCCCCTGCTTTCAACTTTTGATACCCCTGCTTGTCCAACATCCCCCTGTTTGACCATTGACCGACAATGCTGTTACCCTGCTTATAGCCGTTAGGTCTGCTTGCTAAAATTTTGGTTAGGGAATATTTTATTCTTTTAAAAAGATATTTAAGGCGCTTTCTTCGCTGATTGGTAACCTTTTCTTTATTATTTCAAATAAATTACTTTTTTATCAAGATTTATCTCTGATATTTTTGCAATTTGAAAATTTGGTCCAATCACAGCTCTTCAATTCGCCTATAAAAACTTAAATCCCTTAACCAGCAGGTCTACCTCTCTCCTTCGACTAAATCCCACCTAACTTTCACAACTATAAACCTTCAAACGTTTTCAATTTATCATGTCTCTCAAAATTGCTGCTAATCACAATCAAATTGCTCTTTTACATGATGAACCAGCAGAATTCACTGATGCAGTGGCTTTTCTAAAATCTTCGTATTTTAGAGTGGCTCTTCTCATCAATCCCATGATATACACCTCACACATCCAAGAGTTTTAGTCTAAATAAATGACCAAAACAGTGGATGGAGAGGTAACAATTCAGAGCATAATAGATGGTCATCCCAAGGTGATTACACTTGCCTCCATTAGAGACAAGCTTGTTTTGGATTATGAGGATGGGATTGCCAACCTACCTGATGCTGAAATCTTTGAGGGTCTTGTAAAATTGGGGTACATTCTTTCTGATGATAAAAAATGTAAGTTTGCTAAAGGTCAGTTTGTCCCACATTGGAAATATTTGATTCATACAATTTTACAATGTTTGTCACCTAAAACCACTGCTTTTAATGAATTTGGAAGTGAAGTTGCTTCTGCCCTGATATGCTTAGCAACAGGGAGAAAGTGATGTTTTTCTCAAATGATTTTCAAAGGAATGGTCAAAAATGTTACAAGCAATTCTAAATTTTGTATGTACCCAAGGTTTACACAACTTTTGCTGAATATGAGTGAACATGGTCCTATCAAACACAAAAGATATTTTTCAGCCACCAAACTGTTTACCACACTTGCTGCACCATCTCCACAATTTTCTGGCAGGGTTGTTCCACTTACTCCCATCATGATGAAACAAATCATACAAGAAGCAGCTAAAACAAAAGTAGCCACACACAAACCATCTGATTCCCCTGCCAAGACTGATGATACCCCTGCTAGTACTCTACCCCCTGCTGATCCAAAACATGAAAGGAGAACCAAAACCAGGTTTTCCAGGTCTCTCTTTCCTTGTGAATCTTCAAAAGTAGCAGAGAGGAGAGCCTCCAAAAGGTTGGAGCACACTGAGGGGTTGGCTGCCACTACTGTCTCATCCTCAAGGAATGAGAAGGATAGTGACACCATCAGTAAGTCCTATCCCTCACTCAGTGATACCCAAAGAGGGGAGTAATCCCTTCTAGGGTTGAGAGCAGAATGCAACCATTGTCCATCTTGGAATTGACGAATATGTGCATTAGCTTGAAAGAGCAAAATGCACAACTTGTACAAACAGTCAAAAAGCAGGGTCTGGTTATCAATAATTTGGAAACCAGACTTGCTACACTAGAGGGGAGGATAAAGCCTAAGCTTAACATATCTACAGATGAGGATGCTTCCAAAGGGGAGGAAGTTCCTAACACAGATGAATCTACTCAGTGGTATGCATACCCTGGTGGGCAGGATCTAGAACAAGAAAAGGTGGCAAGTGCTGAGAAAGGAAGTGCTGAAAAAGGAAGTGATAAGGGGAGTGCTACAAAAGAGATTGCCCTAACATTTTTGACTATGGGCAATCAAGAAGAAGACCCTGCTTCAACAGTTTCCCCTGCTAAAAAGGATCCCTCTGCTGTAAGTTCTTTGTGACAATCCGTCAATTTCAGGTCGTTATTTTAATCTCGACTATTACGTATTACGTGTTTGCTTTAATGAGAATTTAAAATTTATCGACTAACCGAGAAGGTTATGACTTGAAACTAGCGTAAAAATGTCGATTAGATGAAAACCGGCAAGGAATATGTTAGGTATCGATATTATATTCTCAAATAATCGTAAAAATGATTTTTATTATATTTAATCTTTATTTCTCGTATTTTACGTTTTAACGAATGACGATAACTATTAGTGATCGCGATACCGACGGATGCCCAAAAATGTACGTTTTATTATCGATTGTCTCGATATTTTATATTTTCAATGTTTTCGATTTAATTACGTTTTAAGTCGTGTCGAAGCTTTATTATTATTTTTATGAAGCGTTTTAACTTTCGAAAAGTATTTTTACAAAACCCGAGCCCCGTAAATATTTTTAAAATTTACAATTTACATTTTCTACCTTGTAAACTATTTACTTGCAATTTTGTACCAAAACTATGCCTAAATGATAAAAACTACCCTACCTTTGGACTATTTAAACTTTTTCCACTAACCATTTTTATTTAAAAATTCATTTTACAAAAACATAAACTCTCTCTCTCCTGTTCTTCACCATTGTCGTCCACCCCCCATATACATTCATCAAATTTGTTCAATTTTTACTTTGAATCAAAAGAATCTAAGACAAGACCCATCTTGGAAATTCAAAGAGCTTCCTATTGGTATAAATTTTTCCCACATGCATCCACTTAATTTTTATTTTCAATTTTTGATGAAGAACATCATGTTTGATCCATTTTTATGGTGATGGATGTTGTTATTATTATTATATTAGTAGTGGGTTGTTGTTGCATGTAAGGTTTTTAATTATTTAATTTTTGTGAGATTAAATTTGAGGGTGTTAGGAGTTAGTTGGATTTGTTAGTATGATATTAGGATGATATTAGGACCATAGGAATTGTTGGAATGGGTTGAAAATGTGTTTTGGTATGATTTTTACATGGTCAATTTTAGGCAGTAACTTTAAGGCCATTTTTGAAATAGTTACTGTAATAAACTTGGTAAACTAATAAGATAGGGTTGTAGATAATTTCGTTAGCTTCGATTTGAGCTAAAGTAGAGCTTCTAACTCATTACGAGCGAAAAGTTTTGCTACTTTTAGTATTTGTGTACCGGGAGACGGGTATCAGCACAATCCGAAAATTGTTGTCGATATTTGGATCGAATCTCGGGGACTATAAAATGAGTTTTAAAAATGTTCAAGGACTGTTGTAAGTTGCTAAACCTCAGGTTACGAGTCTATTTTCAAACCCTAGTGTCGGTTTTGCAAACGGAAATGTTTAGATAAGTCAAAATGGTTTTACAAGTCGAAGGCGTAAAACTGTCCGGTTTTTGCAACTCATAGATGTGTCGGGCAGAAGGTCTTAGAAGTAATATTTTTGAATGAAATTTAAACTGAGTCTTATTCATATTATGTGTGAGTTTTTCACCAAGTTTCGTCGAAATCGGACAAGTCTAGATAGGTTAGATTGGTGTGTACATTTGGAGTGTACATGCTGATTGGTATTTTGGACACGTAGTCCAATACTTGTATGGCGTGAGTTGAGTATTCACTATTGGACATGGTGACTTACTCAAGTGTTAAGTAATTATATAAATGACTTAGTTACTGGTCCGAGGGAAGTAAAATGATGGTTTGACTTGCGTTGACTTGGCGTCTTATGACGGGTCAATGTCGAGAGTGCAAGTTTTTAAATGAATAAGTGTTGAATAAAAGGGTATAGAAGTACACTTATATTTTTAATTTTTCGGGATTTTCATGGTTATTTGAATTTGACTTTCGTATTATTTAAGTATTATTTATACTTGAGTCGTTTATTAACGAACGCGCCTTATTTGGTAGGTTGCGGTCTTCGTGTTTAACGGGCATCACAAATCGTCGGCGATCGTCACATTACTACTATCGTACCAAGGTGAGTCTATAGCCTCGCTTTGACATGTTTACTTGTTTTATAAAACCCGCGAGGGGGATAACATGCTTGTTTTATTAAAATAAAAGGGGTACGACGAGAAGTTGTGGAAACCCTTATTATTGGAAAAACATTTATTAATAAATGAAGGGTACAACGAGAAGTTGTGGTAAACCCTCTTTCTTTTAAAATTGAACACAAAGGACCCGATTGTATGCTTAGATGAAAGTTGTTATAAAAGTTTGTTTAGCCTGAAAAGACCCATGAATCGTGAATTGTTAATCGAAAGGAACGCTAATACTATGGATAGATCTATCGGTGTGACACCCAGTCCGGTCGCGACTAGCTATCGCGTGGTGTTGTGATGCACCAGTAATGAAACATCGGATGCAATTGTATAAGAGAAATATACGCACTTGGCTAGGTGTGTTGGGCTGAAATAATATATGTTAACGTTTAATTTCACGAGACTTATGAAATAACAACGATAATTATGTCTGATCCACGTGATTGTCAACCACGGAAGGTTTATTCAGAATACTTGTGTTTGTTTATTAAATTTTAAACTCTATAGATTCACTCAACATTTTTGTTGACTTTATAGCATGTTTTATCTCAGGTCCATGAAGAAGGCACTCAAGGAAGGCGGTTTCATGCAGCTTGCTTAATTAAAACGTTTTGGCCCGCTTTTCTAAACTATGTCCGTTCTAAGAAACCTTTATTGTTTGGTTGGTTGTGTAAACTTTAAAACTATTTGGGACCGTGTGCGAACTGTTTTATCTTTAAACAAATGAATGGATGTATGTTTTGTTAAAACGACTCATTTTGAGGCGTTTTCTATGATATTGAGGTTGAACCATGATAGTAACACCCAATGAACCTTCCGCTGCTATGACCCGAAATTGGGGGTGTTACAGATTGGCATCAGAGCTCAAGTTATAGAGAACGAAAGGATTTTCCAAAAATAAAATTTTGAAATCTTTTGACTATAACATCTGCAAGCGAAACCTCCGAGTTGCCAATGGACGAGAATAAGAAAAGTATATATATGTTATACATATTTAATTATTAATTATGCTTAAAGCATAATGAAATTACATTTATTTATAAATGTTTATTATTTGATTATTATAATACTAATACGTGATTTACAAACGACGCTGATTGTCCCAATAGAAATCCCTGTCTTTTGACTCATTCCTCGTGAATCTTCGTTCCTTGTCTAAATTCTATTCTTTATTCTATCATCCATTCTTGTTTCTTTTCATCTATCTATTCTTATTTTGTGTTATTCATGTTTTGTTATCACAAGCGTTGAATGAATACTCATTTTGATGTGAATTGTGTAACAGGATCATGCCGCCAAAACAGTTGACTGAGACTCAGTTACGTGCTATAGTAGCTGATCAATTTCAGGTATCTATGAATGCATTTATGGCAAATATGAATAATGGAGCCGGTGGATCTGGTGGAGCTGGTGGATCTGGTGGATCTGGTGGAGCTGGTGGATCCGGTGGAGCTGGTGGATCTAGTGGAGCTGGCAATACTGGAGCTGGCAATACTGGAGCTGGCACTACTGGAGCTGGTACTACTGGAGCTGGTAACACTGGAGCTGGAAATGCTGGTGCTGGAACTCGTGATGCTGATAGACCAGTGATTCCTAAAAACAAGAAGTGCAATTATACCTCGTTCATGAAATGCAAACCTCCAACTTTTAAGGGTACTGAGGGTGCAGTTGGGTTAATGCAATGGTTTGAGAAATTGGAATCCGTGTTTCGATTTAGTGGAAGTGAGGAAGGAGACAAGGTGATGTTTGCCTCTGCTACTCTTCAAGGGCGAGCATTAACTCGGTGGAATGGAAGAATGGCATCAATGGGTATGGATGGTGCTTATGCTACACCTTGGGTTGAAGTAAGAAGGTGGATGACTGAGGAATTCTGTCCAATGAGTGTTATTCAGAGGTTAGAACAGGAACTATATCAGCTTAGACTGAAGGGTACTGACATCGATGGATACACAAACAGATTCCATGAACTTGCTCTACTTTGTCCAAACAAGGTTAACCCAGAATACTTGAACGTAGAGCAGTATATTCGAGGCTTACCGACCAACATCCGTGGTGATGTGACCTCATCTAAACCTGCTAATATTGATGAAGCTGTTCGTATGGCCTACCAACTAATGGGTCAAATCATCCAAGACAAGGCTGATGGTGTTTCTGAAGGTAACAAAAGAAGAGCTGAAAATGATAGTGATGATCGTGGTGATAACCGTCAATCTCACAGTTGGAATCAAAACCGAAGGAGGGGTAATGCTAATGCGATGACTGAAACCGCATCTGCTGATAAGGGAACCAGATGTCAACGCTGCAAGAAGTCTCATACTGGTGAGTGTGCTAAGTGTGGGAAGTGCAACAAGTTAGGTCACAAGACTGAAGACTGTTGGGGACCAAGAAAGAAGGGAGTGACGTGTTTTAACTGCCAAGGTAAAGGTCACATGAGGAACCAATGCCCTCAACCTCCAAAGAACGCACGTGGTGGAGATAACCAGTGAAAAGCTTATCAGTTGGGTGAAGCCGAAGCGAAGCAAAACCTGAAAGTTGTCACTGGTACGTTTTTACTGAACAACCGTTATGCTACAGCTTTATTTGATTCTGGTGCGGACAAAAGCTTTGTGTCTACAAGTTTTAGTACCTTAATTGATATCAAACCGGTCGAATTAGAAGCGAGTTATAAGGTAGAAGTAGCTGATGGTAATTTAGTGAGTACCAATCGTGCGCTCCTAGGATGTTCTCTTAATCTTCTGAACCGTATTTTTAAGATAGACTTGATGATTGTCGAATTGGGAAGTTTTGATATTATTATCGGAATGGATTGGCTATCCAAGTATAACGCGTCTATTTTGTGTGGAGAAAAGAAAGTTAGGATTCCCTTGGATGACAAGACCATGGTTATCGAAGGTAATCAACGTAATTCACGACTAAAAATCGTTTCGTGCATTAAGGCTCGTAAGTATATCGAAAGAGGTTGTGAGTTATTCCTAGCTAAAGTAGTGGAGAAGGAATCGAAGGAGAAACGTGCTGAAGATGTACCTGTTATCCGTGACTTTCCTGAAGTGTTTCCGGAAGATTTGCCTGGACTTCCGCCTCCAAGGCAAGTAGAATTCCAAATTGACCTAATTCCTGGTGCTACACCCGTGGCTCGTGCGCCATATCGTTTAGCTCCATCCGAGCTTAAGGAGTTATCTGTGCAATTGCAAGAGCTATCTGATAAGGGTTTTATACGACCGAGTTCGTCACCTTGGGGAGCTCCTGTCTTATTCGTTAAGAAGAAAGATGGTTCGTTTCGTATGTGTATTGATTACCGAGAGCTGAATAAGCTAACGATCAAGAATCGTTATCCGCTTCCAAGAATTGATGATTTATTTGATCAACTTCAAGGTTCTCGTGTTTTCTCCAAGATTGATCTTCGTTCTGGTTACCATCAACTTCGCATACGTGAGGAAGATATTCCTATTACGACGTTTAGAACTCGTTATGGTCATTATGAGTTTCTGGTTATGCCTTTTGGTTTGACTAATGCACCTGCTGTATTCATGGATTTATTGAATCGCATTTGTAAGCCGTATCTGGATAAATTCGTGATCGTTTTCATAGATGATATTCTAATCTACTCCAAGAGCAATGAAGCGCATGCCGAACACTTAAGGATTATCTTGAACTTGTTGAAAAACGAAAAGTTGTACGCTAAATTCTCAAAGTGTGATTTTTGGCTAAATTCTGTACAATTTCTCGGACATGTGATTGATAAAAGTGGAGTACATGTTGATCCTGCAAAGATTGAAGCCATCAAGAATTGGAGTGCTCCGACTACTCCAACTGAAGTACGACAATTTCTAGGTTTGGCTGGTTATTACCGAAGGTTTATTGAAGGATTCTCGTTGATATCGAAACCATTAACTAAGCTGACTCAGAAGAATAAACCGTATGTGTGGGGCGATGATGAAGAAGAAGCTTTCTAAACCCTGAAGATGAAACTTTGTAGTTCGCCGATTTTATCGTTACCTGAAGGAAGTGAAGACTTTGTTGTTTATTGCGATGCATCTCTTCGAGGGTACGGTGCTGCTCTCATGCAACGTGAAAAGGTGATCGCATATGACTCTAGACAATTAAGGAAGAATGAGGAGAACTACACTACCCATGACTTGGAATTGGGCGCTGTGGTTTTTGCTCTACGACTTTGGAGACATTATCTGTATGGTACGAAGTGTACAGTATTCACTGATCATAAAAGCCTACAATACATATTGGATCAAAAGGAGCTGAATATGAGGCAACGTCGATGGGTTGAACTCTTGAGTGATTACGACTGTGAAATTCGTTATCATCCAGGAAAGGCGAACGTGGTAGCTGACGCGTTAAGTCGAAAGGAAAGGGAGAAACCGATTCGAGTGCGTGCTTTGGTGGTGACAGTTCATAATGACTTACCTGAGCAGATTCGAAACGCACAAATCGAAGCGTGCAAGAAAGAAAATATTACAGCCGAAAGATTTAAAGGAGACGGTGAGGCATTTGAGACGCGAGCCGATGGTATCAAATGTTTGAGAGGTCGAATATGGTTACCATTATATGGTGGACTGAGAGACTTGATTATGTTAGAATCGCATAAGTCCAAGTATTCCATTCATCATGGATCAGACAAAATGTACCAAGACTTGAAAAAGTTATACTGGTGGCCGAATATGAAAGCTGATATTGCAACATACGTCGCGAAATGCTTAACATGTGCAAAAGTGAAAGCTGAATATCAGAAGCCGTCAGGATTACTTGTCCAACATGAAATTCCAGTCTGGAAATGGGAGCGAATTACGATGGACTTCATCACAAAACTCCCAAGGACACCGTCTGGGTTCGATGCAATTTGGGTTATTGTCGATCGTTTAACGAAATCCGCTCATTTTATTCCAATCAACGAGAGGTTCGGTTTGGAGAAACTCGCCGATATTTATCTGAAGGAATACGTGTGCAATCATGGTGTTCCTATTTCAATCATGTCCGATAGAGATAGTCGTTTTGCTTCTGGATTTTGGAGATCACTTCAAAAGTCATTAGGAACCAATTTGGATATGAGCACAGCCTATCATCCACAAACTGATGGACAAAGCGAAAGAACAATCCAAACTTTGGAGGATATGCTACGTGCTTGTGTGATAGACTTTGAAAGTAGCTGGGATAAGCACTTACATTTAGCCGAATTCTCGTACAATAACAGTTATCACGCGATTATTAAAGTTGCACCTTTTGAAGCACTGTATGGGAGAAAATGTAGATCACCCGTTAGCTGGAGTGAGGTTGGAGATGCCCAACTCACTGGACCAGATTTGATTAGAGAGACGACGGATATGATTGTGCAAATCAAGAATAGGTTGTTGTATGCGCGAAGCCGACAGAAGAGTTATGCGGATGTGAGAAGAAAACTATTGGAGTTTAACGTGGGAGATAAGGTTACGCTAAAGGTATCACCATGGAAAGGTGTTGTACGATTTGGAAAATGTGGGAAGTTGAGTCCTCGTTATATCGGACCATTCAAGGTTACATCTAGAGTAGGACCCGTGGCATACCAACTTGAACTACCACAAGAACTGTATGGGATTCATAACACTTTTCATGTGTCGAATCTGAAGAAGTGTTTATCCGATGAAGAACTCATTATACCGTTAGACGAGGTTAAGGTTGATAAAAAGTTGCATTTTATCGAAGAACCAGTCGAGATCATGGATCGCGAGGTCAAGAAACTAAAGCAAAGTCGAATACCTATTGTCAAAGTTCGATGGAACTCTCGAAGAGGACCGGAGTTCACTTGGGAATGAGAAGACCAAATGTGGAAGAATTACCCTCATCTCTTTGATTTCAACAAGCGATCGGGCAAGAACGCAAGTTGATCTTCGAGGGCGAAGATCCTAATTTGGTGGGGATGATGTGACAATCCGTCAATTTCAGGTCGTTATTTTAATCTCGACTATTACGTATTACGTGTTTGCTTTAATGAGAATTTAAAATTTATCGACTAACCGAGAAGGTTATGACTTGAAACTAGCGTAAAAATGTCGATTAGATGAAAACCGGCAAGGAATATGTTAGGTATCGATATTATATTCTCAAATAATCGTAAAAATGATTTTTATTATATTTAATCTTTATTTCTCGTATTTTACGTTTTAACGAATGACGATAACTATTAGTGATCGCGATACCGACGGATGCCTAAAAATGTACGTTTTATTATCGATTGTCTCGATATTTTATATTTTCGATGTTTTCGATTTAATAACGTTTTAAGTCGTGTCGAAACTTTATTATTATTTTTATGAAGCGTTTTAACTTTCGAAAAGTATTTTTACGAAACCCGAGCCCCGTAAATATTTTTAAAATTTACAATTTATATTTTCTACCTTGTAAACTATTTACTTGCAATTTTGTACCAAAACTATCCCTAAATGACAAAAACTACCCTACCTTTGGACTATTTAAACTTTTTCCACTAACCATTTTTATTTAAAAATTCATTTAACAAAAAAATTAAACTCTCTCTCTCTCTTGTTCTTCACCATTGTCGTCCACCCCCCATATACATTCATCAAATTTGTTCAATTTTTACTTTGAATTAAAAGAATCTAAGACAAGACCCATCTTGGAAATTCAAAGAGCTTCCTATTGGTATAAATTTTTCCCACATGCATCCACTTAATTTTTATTTTCAATTTTTGATGAAGAACATCATGTTTGATCCATTTTTATGGTGATGAATGTTGTTATTATTATTATATTAGTAGTAGGTTGTTGTTGCATGTAAGGTTTTTAATTATTTAATTTTTGTGAGATTAAATTTGAGGGTGTTAGGAGTTAGTTGGATTTGTTAGTATGATATTAGGATGATATTAGGACCATAGGAATTGTTGGAATGGGTTGAAAATGTGTTTTGGTATGATTTTTACATGGTCAATTTTAGGCAGTAACTTTAAGGCCATTTTTGAAATAGTTACTGTAATAAACTTAGTAAACTAATAAGATAGGGTTGTAGAGAATTTCGTTAGCTTCGATTTGAGCTAAAGTAGAGCTTCTAACTCATTACGAGCGAAAAGTTATGCTACTTTTAGTATTTGTGTACCGGGAGACGGGTATCGGCACAATCCGAAAATTGTTGTCGATATTTGGATCGAATCTCGGGGACTATAAAATGAGTTTCAAAAAATGTTCAAGGACTGATGTAAGTTGCTAAACCTCAGGTTACGAGTCTATTTTCAAACCCGAGTGTCGGTTTTGCAAACGGAAATATTTAGATAAGTAAAAATGGTTTTACAAGTCGAAGGCGTAAAATTGTCCGGTTTTTGCAACTCATAGATGTGTCGGGCAGAAGGTCTTAGAAGTAATATTTTTAAATGAAATTTAAACTGAGTCTTATTCATATTATGTGTGAGTTTGTCACCAAGTTTCGTCGAAATCGGACAAGTCTAGATAGGTTAGATTGGTGTGTACATTTGGAGTGTACATGCTGATTGGTATTTTGGACACGTAGTCCAATACTTGTATGGCGTGAGTTGAGTATTCACTATTGGACATGGTGACTTACTCAAGTGTTAAGTCATTATATAAATGACTTAGTTACTGGTCCGAGGGAAGTAAAATGATGGTTTGACTTGTGTTGACTTGGCGTCTTATGACGGGTCAATGTCGAGAGTGCAAGTTTTTAAATGAATAAGTGTTGAATAAAAGGGTATAGAAGTACACTTATATTTTTAATTTTTCGGGATTTTCATGGTTATTTGAATTTGAATTTCGTATTATTTAAGTATTATTTATACTTGAGTCGTTTATTAACGAACGCGCCTTATTTGGTAGGTTGCGGTCTTCGTGTTTAACGGGCATCACAAATCGTCGGCGATCGTCACATTACTACTATCGTACCAAGGTGAGTCTATAGCCTCGCTTTGACATGTTTACTTGTTTTATAAAACCCGCGAGGGGGATAACATGCTTGTTTTATTAAAATAAAAGGGGTACGACGAGAAGTTGTGGAAACCCTTATTATTGGAAAAACATTTATTAATAAATGAAGGGTACAACGAGAAGTTGTGGTAAACCCTCTTTCTTTTAAAATTGAACACAAAGGACCCGATTGTATGCTTAGATGAAACTTGTTATAAAAGTTTGTTTAGCCTGAAAAGACCCATGAATCGTGAATTGTTAATCGAAAGGAACGCTAATACTATGGATAGATCTATCGGGGTGACACCCAGTCCGGTCGCGACTAGCTATCGCGTGGTGTTGTGATGCACCAGTAATGAAACATCAGATGCAATTGTATAAGAGAAATATACGCACTTGGCTAGGTGTGTTGGGCTGAAATAAAATATGTTAACGTTCAATTTCACGAGACTTATGAAATAACAACGATAATTATGTCTGATCCACATGATTGTCAACCACGGAAGGTTTATTTAGAATACTGTTGGGAATAAATTATGGGTCAGTTCACTAGACGCTGATAAGAAGAATCCAAGCGCTGATAGGATGACATTGGACGCTGACAGCCAAGCGTTGACATTGAAGAAGTCAACGCTGACAGCCTTGAAGATTAGCACTGATGGAATATATCTTCATACGAATCTTTTTGTTTATTTGTTTCTTTATTTGTGTATGGTAAAGATAAGCTCGACATTGTATTTTCTATTATTATCTTTACCTAGAATAGTTGATTCGTAGCTTATTGTACAAGACTTCTTAATCTATAAAAGAAGATCTTTTAGGTTAATGTTAATCATCAGTTTTTATAAGTTTTCACAAGTTAAACCTCTTTCATTGTAATCAAGTTCGATCATTCTAATACAAGTGAAAGTTTGTTTAACATCTTTGTGTTTTAGATTAAGTGTTAATTCCGCATAACACTTAGTTACTTTATTCATAAGCAAAGGTTTCTCTACGTGTATTACTTGATCTAATCTCGTATACACAAAGCTTAATCGATCTAAGTTTGGGATCAACAAGTGGTATTAGAGCTTGTTGAGAAACTTTTGATCTTTAAGTAACGCAAGAACCCTAAAACACCAAACCCTAAAAACCCTAAATCTCTCAAAACCCTAAAAACATCATGTCTGGCACAAATCAGCCTTTTGCTTTGCTACAAAACAACTCCACAAACCCTAGTATCAAAATTCCCATGTTTGATGCCAGGAACTTCGAGCTTTGGAAGTCTAACTTTGAGCAATATATAGCTATTCATGACTACACTCTTTGGGAGATTGTTGAATATGGGAACACATTCAACAAAGCTCAAAAGATTGCTAATGCTATTGCCACAAGGATAGCTCTTCCTAATTGTCCTGAAGCTGATAAGAAGGAAAAGCCTGAAGATGGAAGAGCTGTAGCTGCTGAAGATATAGCCAAGAAAAGGGTGGACATGAAAATCTTGAACATCATGAAACACGCCATAGGTCATGAGAATCAGCACAAGTACAAACGCTTTGAGTCTGCAAAAGAGCTTTGGGAAGCTCTTGAAGTAGCACATGGTGGCAATGCTGACACAAAAGAAGAAAAGAAGAAGCAACTCATGCATGAGTATGCTGTCTTTAAGGCTCAACCCAATGAGAATCTCAGCAGTGTGAGAAGTAGACTGCTTGACATCACAAGTCAACTTTCCTTCATGGGAACACAGATTGATGACCCTGACTTGAATGCCACTTTTCTCAAAAGCCTTGGTGATGTATGGAAGATTGAGACAAGATCCATTCTTGTCAATAACACCCACAAGACCTCCGGGTTTGATGACATCTTCAACAAACTAAGACTGTTGGAGAATGAATGGCTTTTGGAGAGTGATAATAAATCTTCCAGTAGCAACATGGCCTTCTTCTCACAAAGTGAAGGCCAATTTGATTCCATGAACTCCTATGGACATCCAGTCACTGGATCTCAGTCTGTCAGCGCTGGATCATATCCTGTCAACGCTTTATACTCAAGCGCTGACACTCACAACTTTGGCGCTGATGGAATCAAACCTGCTGGTTTAGATCTAGATACTGTGTGTGCATTCATTGCTTCTTTGCCCAGTGATTCAAGGATTACATATGAAGATCTTGAGCAGATAAGTGATGAGCAATTGGAAGAGATGGACATCAAGTGGACTATGGCTCTTGTAAGCTTAAGAGCAAACAGGTTTAATAAAAGGTTTAAGAAGAAGATGACCTTTGATGCTAAGGATGTCGCTGGATTTGACAAATCCAAAGTTGAGTGCTACAATTGTCATAGGATGGGGCACTTTATGAGGGAATGTAGATCTCCAAGAAGATCTGATGCTGGTAAGCCTTCAAGCCAAATGGTTAAGAGCCAAGATCCCAAGGCCATGGTTGCTGTTCAACAAATTGATGGTGTTGGAGGATGGGACTGGAGCTGGAACTTTATGGCTAAGGATGAGGAAGAGGACAGAGCCTTGGTTGCTGAAGTTAAAGAAGAGCATGTTGAATATGCTCTCATGGCACACTCCTCCTCTTCATCAGATAATGAGGTATATGATGATGCTTTCTGTTCTAAGGGTTGTCGTTTAAATACTGAAAAACTAAATCAAGAGATAGCAAAATTATTAGATGAGGCAAGTACTGAAAGATGCAAAGTATCTAATTATCAAATTGCTCTTACCCAAACAGAAAAGACAGTAGCTGAGTATAAGAAAATGGAGTTTAATTTAAAGGATCAAATAAATATCTTAAAACATGAGCTACATCAAAGTAAAGATATTCAAGATATCACAAACAGGGTTAATCTTGATTTGATAGCTCAGTTAGATGAGGCTAACAAAAATAAAGATAATGTGAGTCTTAAAATCCAGAGATTTGATAAAGCCACACAATCCCTAGGAGAGTGTGTTAGTAAACAAAGAGACTCTAAGGACATGAGTGGGATTGGGATGAAAGATTATACTGGTGTTCCACCACCAGCTGGGGATTTCTATGGTGTCCAATCAAAGGACTTATCTTGGACTGGCTTGCCAGAACTCCAAGAGAAGGAATTCATTCCTCCACCTAGAGTGACTTCCCCAGTTGAAGAATACAAACAAAAACTGACTGACCTAGATGAGTGGAAGAAAGCTAACCACACTTTGTTTGTCAAGGGAGGGTTGTTGTGTGAAAGTCCAAATGAGCCCACACCAATCAAGAGCCATGATCCTACACCTATTAAAATCACACACCCAACCACTGGCAAAGCTGTTGACCTTGGCCCACAAACTGTTAGAAAACCTAGTGTTAAGTATGCAGAGATGTATAGGAATACTAGGTCACCAAAAAGCCAAGTTAGTAACCATGGAACAGGCTTCTTTGCTTCTAGACCTAAGACTATGTCTAGAAAAGCTTGTTACTCATGTGGTAGCTTTTCACATTTGGCATACAAATGTGTCAACGCTTCCAATGTCAACGCTGATAGGAACCATTTCAGCGCTGACAAAAGTCAACATAGGTCAAACACTGTCAGACCCAATACCTTTGTGAACAAAAGTTCACAAGTTGTTAGACCAGCCCCATTCTTTTCTAGAGGGTCTAACACACAAGGCCTAAGACCTTTCCAAAAGTCAAACACTTGGTCCAATAGGCAATGGGTTCCTGTAGCAAACCCTAGGTTCAACGCTGATAAAGGCAATCGGGGCGCTGACAAGAACAATTTCAGCGCTGACAAACACACTGCCAAACCTAGGTATTTGTAGCCACAGGGAAATAGGTCTAAAGCTTCTACTAGCTTAACATGGAGACCAAAACAAGACCAAAACCCTAATTTTACTGGTCTTTCTATGACATGCAACAGGTTTCATTATATTTCAAAGGCCATGTCAACACCAATTGGGGTTAACTGGGAATTTCATTCAAAAAGGGATGAAAATGGGGTTGTTATGAGAACCAAGTCTGTTCTTGTTGAACAACCAGATGAATCCAAGTCTTCCAAGGCTTGGGTTCCCAAAGAAAACTAATGTGTTTTCTTTATGTGCAGGGCATTCAGAAGAAGATCAATGATTATGGATATTGGGATAGTGGATGCTCAAGGCACATGACAGGAAAGGAAGACTATCTGACGAATTTCACTCCTATTCAAGATGGTGATAAGGTATACTTTGGAGGGGGCTATGGCACCATCACAGGAAAAGGAACCCTTATCACCAACAATCTACGGTTTGAGAATGTCTTCCTGGTAAAAGAACTGGATTATAATTTGTTTAGTGTATCACAAGTGTGTGATAACAAAAATAAGGTTCTTTTCACTGATACTGAGTGCTTGGTGTTAAGCAAAGATTACAAGCTCCCTGAGGAGAAATACATAGAATTTAGAACACCAAGGCATAAAGACATATATAATGTGAATCTTAATGGAATTAAGATGAATAATAAAATGATGTCATGTTTTTATGCTAAAGCCTCAGTAGATGAAAGTAATCTTTGGCACAGGAGATTAGGGCACATAAACTTTAAAAATATCAATAGACTTGTGAGGCTTGGTTTAGTTGATGGTTTGCCTGAAAAGGCTTTCCACAATGACCACTCTTGTGTTGCATGTCTTAAGGGCAAGCAGCACAAGGTCTCATTCAAATCTAAACAGGTGCACTCTAGTTCTAAACCACTTCACTTATTGCATATGGACCTCTTTGGTCCAACTAATATAGAAAGTTTGAAGGGTAAATCATATTGTTTTGTCATCACTGATGATTTTTCCAGGTTTACATGGACTTTCTTTTTAGCCAAGAAAAGTGAAACTGCCCAAAGTCTGATTAATTTCATTACCCAGATTGAGAAGAAGAATGGTAATGAGGTCAAAATTATTAGAAGTGACAATGGGGGTGAGTTTAGAAATCAGTTGTTAGATGATTTTTGTGCCAAGAAAGGGATTACTAGGCAGTTTAGCATAGCTAGAACCCCACAGCAAAATGGGGTTGCTGAAAGGAAGAACAGAACCCTAATTGAAGCAGCCAGAACCATGTTGGCTGATGCCCACTTTCCTATAGCCTTTTGGGCTGAAGCTGTTAACACAGCTTGTTATGTTCAAAATAGGGCATTGGTCAACAAAATACATAATAAGACACCTTATGAGTTACTTTGGGGAAGGAAGCCAAATATTGTCTTTCTCAAGCCTTTTGGTTGTCATGTAGTTGTTTTAGAAACTAGTGAAGCCCTAGGTAAATTTGATTCAAAAGGTGATGAAGGCTACTTCATGGGTTATTCAGTGCAGAGCAAAGGATATAGGGTTTACATTAAAAAGGAAAAACGTATACTTGAAAAAGTACATGTTAGGTTTTTAGAGAGTAAACCTAGTGATCCTGAAAGTGGTCCAAATTGGTTGTTTGACTTGGAACCTTTATCTAGAGCTTTAAATTATATGCCTGTTACTGATCCAGACATTGTGAAGGTAACTTCAAGTGTTTTGGAAAATAGAATTGGTAATGTTTCAGGAATACAGGTTGCTAAGAAGGATGGACCACCAGCAGTTGAGTCATCTCCCACACAAGAGTATGTTACACTTCCTATATGGACAGATGAGTATTATGCTGCTGCTACTGCTACTAGAAAAGATAATGGTGGTGTCCAAATACCACCAAATACAAACATGCATGGTTCTTCAGGCGCTGACAAAGGGAAATCAAGCGCTGACAAGAGCAATTCAGACGCTGATGGCTCAGACGCTGACAACACCAGTTCAAGCGCTGTTAGCCCAAGCGCTGACAAACAAGGTTCAGACTTTGATGACACCTTTGCACATCTTTTCTCTTCACATTTTGAACAAGGTGGACCTTCCAATGTCCATGAAGAGATTCCTGTTGATCAAAGAGAGTCTGATGAAGAAGATATTGGCAACATGGAGCGTGAAGTTGAGGACACCAGACTTTTTGAAGGAGGAGTTCTCACTTCCACACAAAAGGATCACCCCTCATCTCAGATCATTGGTGATGTTATGGCTCCAGTTCAGACAAGAAGATCCCATCAAAATCTTGGTGGATTTATTGCCAATATACACAAGAAGGTTGATACCCCTCTTGTACAAGCATGTTTGTTTGCATGTTTTCTGTCACAAGAAGAACCCAAGAAGATTTTTGATGCTCTCAAAGAACCTAGTTGGGTGGAAGCAATGCAAGATGAGCTTCACCAATTTGCTATACAGGATGTTTGGGAGCTGGTTGATTGTCCTAGATATGTGAGACCAATTGGGACAAGATGGGTTCTAAGGAACAAGAAAGATGAAAGGGGTATTGTGGTCAGAAACAAGGCACGTTTGGTAGCTCAGGGATATACACAAGAGGAAGGTATAGATTATGAAGAAGTTTTTGCTCCAGTTGCAAGAATTGAAGCTATAAGAATTTTTCTAGCTTATGCCTCTTGTATGAACTTCACTGTTTATCAAATGGATGTGAAGAGTGCTTTCCTCTATGGAACAATTGTTGAGGAGGTATATGTCATGCAACCTCCTGGTTTTGAAGATCCTGAGAATCCAGACAAGGTTTATAGAGTGAAGAAAGCTATGTATGGACTTCATCAGGCCCCAAGAGCATGGTATGGTACATTGTCCACCTACTTGGTGGAAAATGGTTTTAAAAGGGGCACCATAGATCAGACATTGTTCACAAAGAAGAAAGGTAAGGATGTCTTACTTGTCCAGGTCTATGTTGATGATATCATTTTTGGATCCTCTAATCCAAAGATGAGTGAAGACTTTTCCAAGCTTATGACAGATAAATTCAAGATGAGTGCAATGGGTGAGATGAACTTCTTTCTAGGTTTACAAGTTCAGCAGAAAGAAGATGGTATCTTCATCTCCCAAGACAAATATGTAGCAGAAATCTTGAAGAAATATGGTTTTTCTCCACATGAAAAGAGTGCTTCCACTCCTATGGATAGGGAAAACCCTTGGGGAAAAATTGGAGCTGGAAAGGATGTGGATGTTAGGCACTATAGATCAATGATTGGTTCATTGATGTATCTTACAGCCTCAAGACCTGACATCATGTTTGCTGTGTGTGCTTGTGCACGCCATCAAGTGACTCCCAAAGAGTGTCACCTTTTTGCTGTGAAAAGAATTTTTAGGTACCTAAGATGTTATCCAGATCTTGGCTTATGGTACCCAAAAGATTCTCCATTGGAGCTTATTGCATATTCAGACAGTGACTATGGTGGTGACAAGTTTGATAGGAAATCCACAACTGGTGGATGTCAATTTCTTGGGAGTAGATTAATATCTTGGCAATGCAAGAAACAAACAGTGGTGGCAAACTCTACAACTGAAGCAGAATATGTTGCAGCAGCTGCTTGTTGTGGACAAGTCTTATGGATTCAGAACCAGCTGTTGGATTATGGGTATAATTTCATGCATACCAAGATTTTTGTAGACAATAACAGTACTTTATGCATTATTAAAAATCCTGTACATCATTCTAAAACCAAACACATAGAAATTAGACATCATTTTATAAGAGATTGCTTTGAGAAAGGTTTAATACAACCAGATAGGGTAGCCACAAAAGATAATGTGGCTGATTTATTAACTAAACCTTTTGATACTGGAAGATTTCAATATTTGGTAACAAATATTGGAATGGTTAATCTCACTTAATATGTGTTTTGGAACCTTTTTGTAAAAGTATGTACAGGATAATGCATTGTTATTGGTCTTTGAGATGATTTAGATTTTTCCACTTTATTTTTCTAACACTGACAAAGGTAAATGTAACGCTGATAAGTGTTATTTTGCCGTTGTTAGAGATATTATTGTCTAACGCTGACAAGAGTTCCTTCAACGCTGATACGTGTTGTCGGGGCGCTGTCAGCAACAAATGTTAGTTTTGTGGTTTTCAATCTAAATGTGTAGGTGGTGGTAGTTTTATGCCATTGGATACAGAGTTGCTTATGGATCTTTGAAGAGCTATTTGGACATGTTTTTGTTTATGGATGATGGTTGGAATATTTATATTCCTATCTTGACATAAATTTTTAATGTTCATATATATTTTGAGAAACTCATGTATCATAGTTTAAGGGGAGGTTTAAGGAACCTTTAGGACTTTTGGGTATTCTTATAATACTCTCATCACAATTCTAGATTGTGTCCACAGGTGAGTATGGGTTAGTTTTACTAAACCATGAGGTACTGTAGCATGCAAAGTTGACAAACTATGCATGCTGCCAAGACATTTTTGGCCTAGAATTGGTTGTGGTCTGATGGGAGACTTGGGAATAGTTTTGTTATGGGTTTACCTGGGAGTTACAAAGAATTTTATGAAATAACTTTGTTGGTAAGTATTTTGGTTAGCAAGGGACACTAGAGGACATTTGTGTCTATCTTGCTTAAGCAAGTGTGCATAAATGGACAGTGCTTGCCGCCCAGTAATTATTATCAACTTGTAAGATATTTCCCTTAGGATAAATTACTTTGTTAAGGTCTTTTTCTTTTTAAATTTTTTTTTTTATTTTTAGACGCTGACAAGTTTTTCTCCAAACGCTGTTACGTCCAATCGTGACGCTGACAAGGCTTTAGGCAAACGCTGACAAGGAAATATAGCCGTTGGGCGTTGATGGGCTATTTTTGACCGTTGACACCTAGTGGGCCCTACCCAGTTGTTATTTTTGACTAATCTTTGGCCGTAATTTTGGGGAGTTTTTACTTTTAATTAATGCATGAGATAAGTTATATTTGGTTCAATATTTTCATCATTGCTCTTTGAATATAACTGCCTCATTTTTGACCAATCCAAATCATGCATCTCTCCTATAAATTTGGCTAAACTTTTTATTCTGGGTATTCATATTTTCTTGTCTAACATTTTTCTCCTAGATTTTTCCCATATCACATAACCTCAACAGCTTTAAACATGGCACCAAAGTTCAACTCAACCAATCTGACATTGGAGTACAAGAGCCAACATAATATGGTAGCTTACTTGACTGCTGATAATGATTTGTTCCCTCAGTATTCACAAATGGTGGCATTTTTAAATGCATCCTCCATAAGGTATGCACTTTCTCATGAACCATTAGTCCTTGTCGCACACATTAGACAGTTTTGGAATAATGTTAGTGTTGATCCCAAACTTAGATCGATTAAGCTTTGTGTATACGAGATTAGATCAAGTACTACACGTAGAGAAACCTTTGCTTATGAATAAAGTAACAAAGTGTTATGCGGAATTAACACTTGATCTAAAACACAATGATGTTAAACAAACTTTCACTTGTATTAGAATAATCGTACTTGGTTACAATGAAAGAGTTTAACTTGCGAATACTTATGAAAACTTATATTCAACTTTAACCTAAAAGATCTTCTTTTATAGAACAAGAAGTCTTGTACAATAAGCTACGAATCAACTATTCTAGGTAAAGATAAACATAGAAAATACATTGTCGTCTCTATCCTTACTAGAAGTATTCTAGAATATAATAAACGTGTAGCTCACATCTTCCATCAGTGCTTGTCTTCAATCTGTCAACGCTTGACTTTAACTTGTCAACGCTTATGCTGTCAGCGCTCACTTTGCTCCTATCAACACTTGAGTTGTTCTTGTCAGCGTTCAAGTGTTCTGGCCTAAATTTATTCCCAACAATCCTCCCCTAAACTTGATATCCACTCTTATGATCAAGTTTCTGAATAAACATTAAGGACTTGGAGGAGTCTGACAAACCTTATCATATTGGTAATAAATAAATCTGATTAAATTCTTTGCCACGTCACTTGTATAGTCTATCTCCAACTGGGTGTCCTTCATCTTCTCCAAAACAGCCTTGGATATGAAATACTGAGCATCTACAAGTAAATACTCAGCAAACTTTGTAGAACTCAAATGATATACACATGCAGCTGAATATAACCTCCATTGAAGACCACTGAGGTCATCTTCAAGATCCTTCCATATTTCAGGATCTTTTTTGTCCCACACATTCTTTTGAATGTGGTCCAAAGTTTTATTCCATTGGCTGAAGTTGGTGCTTCAGCCTCATACTTGGTCTCTAGCAACCTCCAAAGGTCCACCAAGTCTTCTCTGTCACAACTTGCAAATAAAGATATGAGAGTGGTAAAAGTGTGTACCTCCTTGCCAAATCTTCCAATTTTCCAGAATCCACATTCATCTTCCTCATAACTTACAATTGGATTCCTGGAATCTAGTGGTAACACATGCACCATATCTGAAGCTTCTAATGGGGAGAGCTTGAGGCTCTTTCTAATGATTGCTTCACTTGGATATAGTTGATTCATATCTTTTGGAAACTCAAGAATAAATCCCTTCTTTACTGGTCTAGGAACTATCATAGCTTTCTTGATTGCCATCTCTTCTGCAAGTTGCTCCTTTCTTTCATCTGAAAGAAGTCTGAAAGTGTTTTCTTCTTGCACTTTCACCCAAATAGGATAAGCCCTATGTTCCAACTCATCAAATGTCAAAGCCTTCAGCTTCTGATGTGTCCATCCAACTCCATGACATTTGAGCAACATAAAGTAGAGCTTCCTTCTATCCCTTTTCAACTCAGAGAGAATGTTGCTTGCCTTGTACTTCAACATCACCTTACAATCCTTCTGAACTCTAAGAAGAATTTCCAAACCCCATATCTGATCTGAAATGGTCAAGTCTGGATTATCCATACAGCTTTCTTCCCAAGAATTGTACATCTGAACTACCTCTGGCATATCAAAATCAATTTGCAACTTCAAATCTCTCAGCTTTTCCCTAGCAAGCTCATCACCATACTCAAGTCTTTCTGGTTCAACAATCATCACACTTGAATCTGAGCTAGTTCCATCACTTTCTTCTTCAGAAGTCACAACAAATGGTGACTTTTCCTTTTCACTTTGTTCCATCATTTGCTCAGCCAATCTTCTATCAAATTCAACCTGAGCTGCATTCTTTGGAACAATTTCTTCTACCAACTTACCCTTACCCTTATCTGTTGGTTCAATTGTTGGTAGGGTAGATGATAATACCTGAGTAGGAACATCTTTGATGATAGATGATGACTGGAATACATCACCTCCATATGCAGATCTGTCAACGTCCAAATTTCCTCTATCAGCGCCCAAAATACTTCTGTCAGCGTCCAAACTTGTCTTATCAACGCTCAAATATTTTCCCTCAGCGCCTTGTGTAACCTCTCTCAACATATCTGTAAATGACAAATTTAAATTGGTTGGAGAGATCAAGGACGTATCAAAACCTGTTTGTTCCTTCAAAGTAGTAAGAGCTTCAGCAACATCCAATGATTGTCCATCTTGACTGCTCTTATCACTTAGATTTCTTTGATCTTCCTCCCCTTTGGAAGACTCCTCCATACCTCCCCTTGAATGAGCACTCTCCAAAACAACAATCCTCTCCCTCAATTCCTTGAGTTCAAGGCCTTGGTTACTGACAATTTGTACTAAGTCTGCATTTTGCTTTTGCAAGCTAATGCAGACAGCCGTCAATTCTAAAAGCGTCATTGGTTCCAGTCTGCCCTCTTCCAAAATGGGGATTTGACCTCCCAAGTCAGGTTCATTGGGCATGGATGAGGACTTAATTATGGTGGGACTGCCTTGGCCAGCTTCTAAGCCAGAACCAATAGTCCCAGCCTCATCCAGGTCACCAGCCACACTTGTGGTGGTGGTCCTCTCTGCTACATGGCTAGGACCACCAGAGGAGAACACTCCAGCAGTCCTTTGGCGTTTAATCAACCTATATTCAGGTGGTGTGGAAGATGGTGTAGAAGAAGGTGTAGATGTGGGTTGGTTAAGGGGTGTTTGGGATTGTGATGGTTGGGTGTCAGTGGTGGAAATAGGCATATCAACGCCCACATTAGATGTGTCAGCGTCAAAGGGATTTTGGTATATTTGCATTTGGTCAGGTGAGGGTAAAGGTTCAGGGATAGGTTCAAGTTGTGGGTGAGGGTCAATATGAGGTTGGGGGTCTGGTTGAGGTTGTGCTGCTGCAATAACAGCAAGCATGGCTGGGGTTAATGGTAGGTCTCTATGAGGTGGTGAATTCATCTTGGTAAAAATAGCCTTCTTTTGTTCAGGGATCTTATAAAAATCATTGTGATCCCTTGAACAATATCTTTGAGCATCAAAAATCATTTGTAGAAAACAGGGATAAGCTAAAGTCATTTTTGTCCCCTTGTTTTTACACATTCCTTCAAAAATCATTTTAGACCAATTATATTTTTGCCCTGTTACAATACACACAATAGCAGTTGCAATGGATCTATTGATCTCATTGTGTGCAGTACATATGGGACTCAAACATTGAAGGAGAATGTGAATTAGGTACTTCCAGGCTGGGGGAAATTCCTGCTTATGGTACTTATTAAGAGTACCTTCATCAGGAATAGGGTATCCCAAAGCCCTAAGCCCTTGTTCTATTTCAGATATGGGAAGAATGGTTATACCATCAGCATCATCAAGATGCAAGGCCTGGCGTACCAAGGCCTCAGTAACCACCCAAGGTCTCCCATGTACAATAGAAGTCAATGTGGTCACTCCATTAACTGTTGAGGAACTGACAGTGTTCCAAAACTGTTTAATGTGTGTGACTGGAATGAGTGGTGCATGAGAAAGAGCATACCTTAATGGGGATGCATTCAAATACTCCACCATCTGTGTGTATTGAGGGAACAAAGTATTATCAGCAACAAGATAAGCAATCATGTTGTGTTGAGACTTGAACCCCAAATCCAATTCTGCTGAGTTAAATCTTGGTGCCATTGATGAAAGCTGTTAATTTGAAGTATAAAAGATGAAGGTTGATAAGAGAAAAGTGTTAGACAAGAATTATAGATACCCTGTTTAAAATAGGAGCCAAATTTATAGGAGTGGATGAATGCACGTGATTGGCCCAAAAATAGACAAAGATTTTCAAAAATCAATCATGAAAATATTGAAAAAGTTTATAAGTTATCTCATGCATTTAATGAAAGTAACAACTCCTAAAATTACGGCTTGAAAATATGTCAAAAAGTAACAACTGGGTAGGTCCCATTGTTTGTCAACGGTCAAAAATAACCCATCAACGCCCAACGGCTATAATCTTGTCAACGTTCGCCTAAAGCCATGTCAGCGTCCATTTTGGTCACAACAACGCTTGGAAAAATCTTGTCAGCGTCCAAAAATAAAATTGTTTTAAAAAGTGAAAAATGACCTTAACAAGTAATTTATCCTAGAGAAGATAACCAAAAGCTGATAATTATCATAGGGCGGCAAGCACTGTCCAGTTATGCACACTTGCATAAGCAAGATAGACATAACAGTCCTCTAGTGTCCCTTGCTAACCAAAATTCTTAACAACCAAGTTACCTCATAAAATCCTTGTTACTCCCAGGTAAAACCCATATCAAAAGGATTCCCAAGTCTCCCAACAGACCACAACCAATTCTAGGCCAAAAATGTCTTGGCAGCATGCAAAGTTGATATACTATGCATGCTACAGTGCCTCATGGTTTAGTAAAACTAACCCATACTCACCTGTGGACACAATCTAGAATTGTGATAAGAGTATTCTAAGAATACCCAAGAGTCCTAAAGGTTCCTTAAACCTCCCCTTAAACTATGATACATGAGTTCTCAAAATATATATATGAACATTAAAAATTTATGTCAAGATAGGAATATAAATATTCCAACCATCATCCATAAACAAAAACATGTCCAAATAGCTCTTCAAAGATCCATAAGCAACTCTGTATCCAATGGTATAAAGCTACCATCACCTGCACATTTAGATGAAAACCACAAAACTAACATTTGTTGCTGACAGCGTCCCGACAACACTTATCAGCGTTGAAAGAACTCTTGTCAGCGTTAGACAATAATATCTCCAACAACGGCAAAATAACACTTGACAGCGTTACATTTACCTTTGTCAGTGTTAGAAAAATAATGTGGAAAATCTAAATCATCACAAAGACCAATAACAATGCATTATCCTGTACATACTTTTACAAAAAGGTTCCAAAACACATATTAAGTGAGATTAACCATTCCAATATTTGTTACCAAATATTGAAATCTTCCAGCATCAAAAGGTTTAGTTAATAAATCAGCCACATTGTCCTCTGTGTCTACCCTATCTGGTTGTATTAAACCTTTCTCAAAGCAATCTCTTATAAAATGATGTCTAATTTCTATGTGTTTGGTTTTAGAATGATGTACAGGATTTTTAATAATGCATAAAGTACTGTTATTGTCTACAAAAATCTTGGTATGCATAAAATTATACCCATAATCCAACAGCTGGTTCTGAATCCATAAGACTTGTCCACAACAAGCAGCTGCAGCCACATATTCTGCTTCAGTTGTAGAGTTTGCCACCACTGTTTGTTTCTTGCATTGCCAAGATATTAATCTGCTCCCAAGAAATTGGCATCCACCAGTTGTGGATTTCCTATCAAACTTGTCACCACCATAGTCACTGTCTGAATATGCAATGAGGTCCAATGGAGAATCTTTTGGATACCATAATCCAAGATCTGGATAACACCTTAGGTATCTAAAAATTCTCTTCACAGCAAAAAGGTGACATTCTTTGGGAGTCACTTGATGGCGTGCACATGCACACACAGCAAACATGATGTCAGGTCTTGAGGCTGTAAGATACATCAATGATCCAATCATTGATCTATAGTGCCTAACATCCACATCCTTTCCAGCTCCAATTTTTCCCCAAGGGTGTTGCCTATCCATAGGAGTGGAAGCCTCCTTCTCATGTGGAGAAAAACCATATTTCTTCAAGATTTCAGCTACATACTTGTCTTGGGAGATGAAGATACCATCTTCTTTCTGCTGAACTTGTAACCCTAGAAAGAAGTTCATCTCACCCATTGCACTCATCTTGAATTTATCTGTCATGAGCTTGGAAAAATCCTCACTCATTTTTGGATCAGTAGACCCAAAAATGATATCATCAACATAGACCTGCACAAGCAACACATGTTTTCCTTTCTTCTTTGTAAACAATGTCTGATCTATGGTGCCCCTTTTGAAACCATTTTCCACCAAGTAGGTGGACAATGTACCATACCATGCTCTTGGGGCTTGATGAAGTCCATACATTGCTTTCTTCACTCTATAAACCTTGTCTGGATTTTCAGGATCTTCAAAACCAGGAGGTTGCATGACATATACCTCTTCGACAATTGTCCCATAGAGGAAAGCACTCTTCACATCCATTTGGTAAACAGTAAAATTCATACAAGAGGCATAAGCTAGAAAAATTCTTATAGCTTCAATTCTTGCAACTGGTGCAAAAACTTCTTCATAATCAATTCCTTCCTCTTGTGTATAACCCTGAGCTACCAAACGTGCCTTGTTTCTGACCACAATGCCTCTTTCATCTTTCTTGTTCCTTAGAACCCATCTTGTCCCAATTGGTCTCACATATCTAGGACAATCAACCAGCTCCCAAACATCCTGTATTGCAAATTGGTGAAGCTCATCCTGCATTGCTTCCACCCAACTTGGTTCTTTGAGAGCATCAAAAATCTTCTTGGGTTCTTCCTGTGACAGAAAACAGGCAAACAAACATGCTTGTACAAGAGGGGTATCAACCTTCTTGTGTATATTGGCAATAAATCCACCAAGACCTTGATGGGATCTTCTTGTCTGAACTGGAGCCATAACATCACCAATAATTTGAGATGTGGGGTGATCCTTTGCTGTAGAAGTAAGAACTCCTCCTTCAAAGAGTCTGGTGTCCTCAACTTCACGCTCCATGTTGCCAATATCTTCTTCAGATTCTTCTTGATCAACAGAAATCTCTTCATGGACATTGGAAGGTCCACCTTGTTCAAAATGGGAAGAGAAAAGATGTGCAATGTAGAAATTGATAACCTATGAATCTATGAAGTGGGTTGATGTTTTCTAGTGAGAGAAACTAGAGAGAGAAAGTGAGAGAATAAATGGAAGGTTTTATTAATATGAAATGTTTAGAATGACAACCACCAACCCCTTTCCTTAGTGGAAAGGGGTATTTATACTCCAAGTCATAAGTGGACTTGGGCCGGTCCATGACAAGCCCATGGACCGGTTCTTACTTAAGTTAATAAGCAAATGATACCTAATATCTAACTACGAGCTATTACAACATGAATATTATTGTGGAGTGACCGATACTTTTAATATACGTAAAAACGTATTTCTAACAATCTCCCCCTAAGGGAGGTCACTCCACGTTACAAAGTTCTAAACCTAGCATACTATACTAAGTCTTCGTTCTTTAGCTCGTAGTCTTTTCTTCTTTTCTTTCTTTTGTTGTGAATATGTTGATTTGATCTTTTTGGCTTTGACTTGAGAGCATTGTTCTTTGGCCTTTCACGTGCGATCTTTGTCTTTCTTGTGAATTTTGCCTCCTCGTGACTTCATGTTCCACACACTTACGTCTTTTTGTTGAATTCTTGAAAGCTTCAGAGTTTGGTACAGCGGAAGACTTCATCTTTTACTTTCTTGAATTTTTGCTAAACTTTGTTGCAAAAGACATAAGCATGTGGGAACGACTTTTACCGGTACACCGCAACACCACCGTCTTTACTGGTACTCAGCAACGCCACCGTCTTCAACAGGTACACAGCAACGCCACCGTCTTTAGCAGGTACACAGCAACGACACGAATAAAATGGCTTTGAACATTTTATTCTAATTCGGTAGCATTTTACCTCCGGTCGGTGAAGACCGTTGGACGATATTAGATATCGTACCCGTGACGGATAGTTTCAATTAAGTAACTTCCTGACAGGATTTCGCGGGTAAACCCGTTCTCTTTATTCGACCGTCCAAAGCTGACTGCGAACATAAAGAGTGAATCACTTGGATAAATTATCCTTGTGATTAAAAGCCGTCAATTCATGAAACCTGGAACAAGTGAATTTCAATTAAGATTTTCACCATCGTTGCTTTCCAGTTGTCACGAGCTCAATTCATAAAGAATCTTGCGCGTTACCTACCAAGTGCTGTTTGATGTTGACACTAGAAGGATTTCCACTCGTCACTGTGGTCAATAAAGAGTCACTCTGAGTGTTCTGGCAAGATCATATGATAATGCGAAGAGGCCTGGAACGAGTTTAAGTTCAATTAAGAATTAAACCACTGTTACCTTCCAGTTTTTCACAAGATTGGTTCTAAAAGAACCGCACGTGTAACCTACCATGAGCTTGTTTGATGTTGGCTCAAGCAGGATTTCCATCTTCATTGTAATACTTGCGTATCACTCGGATGTTCTGGCAATATTACAAGAATACTGCGTAGGACTCATGAAAATCTCTTACTTTTCACAGTGTGTGAGAAAGCAAGGAATAAATGGAAAGTGTCCTAATGAGACTTTTGATGATCTCTTGGCTCTAGACTCGATTGTGCGTTTTGATTTAGTGAGCGATGGCTGGAGAGGAGTGCCACCTTTTCAATACCAGTCTATTCGGAGTGAATAAACCAGTAGATTACGTGTTGATCTCCGTGTGATTAAAACAAATACCTTTTGAGAGATATTTGAGTTAGCTGGGGAAGGGTTGTGCATTGCATCACTGGGTCCATGATGTCTTTCTTCAATACCGAGAATCATTAGCAAAAATGACCTCAATAGCATATGTATTGACCCGGTTTCTGCCTAAAGTTGTAAGGAGGGCTTCTTTCTTTACACCCTTTATCTTTACATTTCTTTTTCATTCTTCAACCCCTTCAATGCTTACCAATACGTCATCACTAGCACCTTGTTGTGATTGTTCCAGTGCTAGCTTAAGTACTTGGTCGGCATTCAGCTACGTTCACATTCTTTCTCCATCTTTCCTAGGACTTCTAATTCTAACTAGGGAATTGTCCTTGGGAAGATTCCATCGGCTCTGATGAATCATTGGACTAAACCTATTCCTACCACCCTTTTGTCACCACATCCGTTGTGAATTAAGCGTGTTTTGGGAAGGAATTGCCACCATGAAAAATCATTGAAAATCACCTAAAGTACTTGTGATATTTGAAATCAAAAGTTTTGTACCTTAGGTGTTTTGTTCATCAAAAACGCTCCCCCTTAACACGTGCTTTACACATATTAAGTTGGATAATCTTTAAGTCTTTTTCATCTTTTAGCCAAGTATCATTTACGTCTCCTTAATCCCATTTTCTCCCCTTATCCAAAATGTTAACCATTAATATTTGGGATATTGAATGGATTAACCGGTCTTTGGGTAAAAATGAAATTGTTGTTTGGCCATAGAACAACTGATTGCTCCCCCTTAAGTTAATAAGGGGTAGTTGTAGTGCTTTAATATGATATATTTTGAAAGATTTAGAATCTCGTGAGAAATTCTTGAAAAATTATCATACTTTAACACTACAACAAGCCATTAACGCACATTATTCACAAATATACATATTCACAAATAATACCGATATAGAGTGACCTGAAATGTACGACCCTTCAGATGGATCGTTGCAGTGTCCTGTAGTGCACTCCATATGGTCTACCACCCACAAATCTTTCCAAGCTCCTCATCAATCTACGTTCACGGAGCTTCTGATCGATCTTCTTGATGACATACTTCGCCATCTGCCGGTAACCTGGATGCCAATCCTCCGTCATTTCTGGCAAAGTTCCACCCTGGTTCAGATGCTCCAACTTGTCTCTGACTTGTATAAGAGTGCCATCACTATACTTGTGGAGCTCCCCCATCCTCATAAACTTCATCAAACCTCGACTGTTTAAGTAGAAAATGCCGTAATTCGGGACCGAAATGCCGGTATAAGGACATCTTGCTACATGTTGAGGTAACACTTTGTTCACCGGACGGGTTAAATTGAGCTTCCTCTGATAGCTTTCGACTCCCAACTGAAGGTCTTCAACTCTTGACTTAATGACAACGCTTCGTGTGAACATACGAAGTGCTGTATTCAACGCAATCAGGTCTTCACGAGGAATATGTGTCAGTTGATCTCTGGTCATCAGAAGCAGCATATCTTCGATATCCTCAAGGCGAATGATGGAAAAATCTCCCTGCTGGATTTTGTATTCCCTGTCATCCTCCCTTTTCAAACGAATCTCCGTCACATGATAGTAGCCATTCTTGGCTTCTGTTTTCATCCCTAAAATGCTGGAGATGCGGATATCGGATCTAACTGAGCTTCCAGAATTGACTAAGCAGCAACACCTGTACGCCCTTCTGACTCGTTCGTCCCAATGAGATGCACCTATGACAGCATACATATCATAATTACGATTTATCTTAGGGATCCAGAGTCGGTTTACCTTTTCCTCGATGAAGGGTATTGTCCCCCAGTTGGCAGCTTTCAGCAATGTCAGGGATGTTGCGTATTTTGATGACCCCTTGAGTAGATACACCAGATCATTGGTGACAAAGAAGTCAAGAGCAATCTGATTATCTTGATCCATTGGAGGTGGAGCTCTTTCTGATTCATGAAGACCTGGCCGTTGATCGGTATTCAGAGCCTTCAGGATCTCCTCGGCATAGTATTCGAACTCCATTTGGGGCAACCGGGTTTTGGCGCGAAGTCTTTTATCCTTCAGTATTTTCTTCACCAATGATGGAGTAACCGAAGTCTTATACTCATGAGCAAGAAATGCACATAAGTCAATCGGACTTCGGATACGAAGGTACAAGACTTCTTTGTCGGCGTCGGTGATCGGATCATACTGCGCCGCTGTCATGATCCAAGCCTGTGGTGGAGCAGTCTCGTCGATTTCCAACGTGTCCTCCCAGTTCCTTGTGCTTGGTTCAGGATCAGTGGATTGTGGGTTTTGTTGCAGAGGAGTCGAGATGTGAACATCTGCTTCAGATTCAGACATTTCAGCAGTGTCATGGATGGGTGAGTGTTGAGCAGCTTCTGGTTCTGTAACCGATTCTGCAATCACAGGAGTAACAACACAAGAACTAACGGGGTTAGTGGTAACAGGTATTGATTTATGGATAAATGTACCAGGAATAGATGACCCTGTAGTGGCATTCACGTCATGGCGCCACTTCGATCGTCTGGATTCCGTGGATGTAGATTTCTCCTTTGGTGCTGCATCCTTCTTTGACTTGGTGCCAGACTTAACCACTTTCTTTGAGCTGGCGCCTTTATCCCCTTTCTCACTCTGTTCACCTTTATCCGCATTGCTCCCCTTAACACTCTCCTGGTGACCATCACCACCATCATTACCATCATTATCATCATCTCCATCCTCATCATCATCATCCTCATCATCCTCATCATCATCTTCATCATCCTTATCATTATCATCATCCTCATCATTCTCATCATCCTCATCATTCTCATCATCCTCATCATTATTCTCATCCTCATCCTCCTCCTCGTTCTTATCTTCTTCTTCTTCTTCTTCCTCCTCTCCACCAGTACCCTCGTCTTTCTCACTCTCTTCCCGTTCTTCTTCAGGGAGAATGTGGTAGGGTACCACACTTCCAAACGTCTTGAACAACCTATCATCCTCCATGATAGCGTCATTCAGGGATTTGAAGAGAGCTCGTTGTTTCCTTGATTTATCAAACGAACCAAGTTCCTTCATTCGAGCCTTAAGGATCTTCTTCAGTTCAAAATCCGTCAAGTCATATGCGATCTTGTAGGCGGCTTCTGAAGGATTGGATGACTTGATCATCAAGTTATCAGCAGCAAGCGTCTTCAAGTCATCACGCAGTTTAGGCATTAAGGATTCAACTGAGTCTTTTACTTTCTGCTCAATAGTAGCTTCAAGAGCGTCGTTTTGCTCTTTAAGGTCATCCTTAATAGCTTTAAGTCTTGCAATTCGTGCTTTATGCCTATTAGCTTCATCCCTTTTTACCTGAGCAAGTTCCTCTGCATGAGCTTTACGTGTAGCTTCCATGTCTGCAGCGAACTTGGCAATCAACTCTTCTTGAGCTTTCCTTGATGCTTCTTCACTTTGAGCTCTTTTATTTAACTCTTGGCGAAGTTCATTCATTTCTCTCTTGTGAGCATCCACATGTTTATCCAACATCTCGCCCAACACTATTGCTGCCATTGCAGATGTTGCAGATGTTGTAGAGGTTGATGGAATAGGCTCGGTTGTGACTGCGGTGCTAAGGATGGGCTTTGGTGGTGGTGGAGGAAGTGGTGTAGAAACCTGTTTGGTTGGTAAGGGTTGAGTTGGTGGAGGTTGAGTTGTTAAAGGTTGAGTAGGTGGAGGAGGTGGTGTAGAAACATGGATTGATTGCTCCTTCGAAGTGGAATAATTTTCAGGAGACCCAAACTCATCAACATCATGAGGTTCAATATACTCATCCTCAACGTCTATTCTGACACCTGAACCACTACCACCAGTATCTTTCCTGCTCCTTTGAATGGCTATCTTCATCATTTGTTTCTCAGTTTTCTCAATATCAGGATCAGCAATATTTTCTTCGTCACGCAGACGCATCAAGTCCTTACCCTTTCCCTTCTTACCCTCTGTCTTCTTCTTCTTGGTTTTGGGCTCAGGTAAATCTGCTTGCTTCCTTTTACCTTTGCTTTTAACCGTGGTAGATGAGTCTTCACCTGCTAGAAGGCTTGCTCGTTGTTTCTCAATTTCCGTGAGCAAGTTCGTGTAGGCATCGGAAGCAATAATCTCATCGGTCAGAAGATGACTGGGAATGGGACCAGGAATAACCGTATTCGAATGAGTCTCCTGCCTTAAGTCTACCAAATCATCATCATCTATCATGTGGTGACGACTACCTGCAAGCTTGTTAATGGATGCATCGTTTTCCATAAAGTAATGTATGATCAACTTAATAAACCTAGGGTACTGGTAAGTTTTGATTTTACCCTTAGTGTTAGTGAAGAGTTGAAAAGTAAACTCCTCCCACAGCAGTGATGCATAATCAATACCCATACCTTTGAACATACCATAAAACATTTTGATGATCGGTGGACGAACAGCATCATACCCAGTTGTCTTGGGTGTCAAGCATCGGCTAAGGATCCCAAAGATAGCTTTCCATGGTTGACCAATTTTGGCAGTAGTAAACTCAGACGGGGTTCGAATGTCAAGACATCCAATAGCAGTGAACATCTCCATCATCTGGTCCTTGGTTGGGTTGGGTGAGTATGATGGTAGTCCTTTGAGTAACGGTCGAAAGCCAAAGATCTTCCTGAAGTCTGACACTGTAAGCGTCTGCTGCTTGTTGTCCAAGGAAAAAGTGATCTTGTTCGACGTCCTCTCTTTGGTAGCCCAGAACTCGTAAAGGTAGTCATATGGCACCGAAGCACTTCTCCTTAGCGCATACTTGAAGTGAGATTTATCAAGCATGGCTGTAGCTACCTTAAAGCCATTATGGGTCGAGTGAGATACCTCCTTCAGACGGTAGTTGTTTGGAACAAACTTAAGAGTCTTGGCTTCAGCAATGGCGGCAGCTCTGTCGTCTTGTAGTTGTTGTACGGTAGGGTTAGTCATCGTCTCTGCTTAAGATAAAACACAAGGGTTGATACAAACAAGTATGAATATCATTATGACTTTAAACCTAAGCATTGTACATATGACATAGTCCCTTAAGCTTTGAAATCAAGCAAACATCTTCTATTCGGAATATTCACTCAATTCGGAATAATAGTCCTATGCTGAATATAAGTCCTATTCGGAACATATAGCCTATGCGGAAAACATTCCTATTCTGAATAAAAAAGGCAATTCGGAACTTTTGACCTATGCGGAATAAATTCCCTATGCGGAACATTTGGGCTATGCGGAAAAAATTCCTCCATTCGGAACATTTGGGCTATGCGGAAAATTTCCTTCATTCGGAACATTTGGGCTATGCGGAAAAAATTTCCCATGCGGAACTTTTAGCCTATGCGGAATAAATGCCCCATTCGGAATATTTGCCCCATGCGGAATAAATGCCCCATTCGGAACATTTGCCCCATGCGGAACTTTTCCCTATGCGGAACTTTTTCCCTATGCGGAACTTTTTCCCTATGCGGAACTTTTTCCCTATGCGGAACTTTTTCCCTATGCGGAACTTTTTCCCTATGCGGAACTTTTTGCCCTATGCGGAACTTTTTGCCTTATGCGGAACTTTTTGCCCTATGCGGAACTTTTTGCCCTATGCGGAAAATTTACCCTATGCGGAAAATTTACCCTATGCGGAACATTTTCCTATGCGGAACATTTTCCCTTATGCGGAACTTTTCGCCCTATGCGGAAAATTTACCCTATGCGGAAAATTTACCCTATGCGGAACATTTTCCTATGCGGAACATTTTCCCTTATGCGGAACTTTTCCCTTATGCGGAAAACTTTTCTATTCGGAAAAATTTTCACCATGCGGAAAGTTGTTCTATTCGGAAAGTTACAATCAGTGACGTTTTTTCTAATTGGGCATGCAATCGATTGTTTCAAGTGTTCTAAAGGCCAAATCTATGCAATTAAACCTATTCCGAATCATCCCCAGGCAAAACCCCCAAATAATTAACCCTAATTAATCATTAATTGATTCGTTTTGATTTTCCAATTTAAGCAGTTAATTAACTTGGTGTTAATGAAGAATTAAGCCGATTTAATACCTTTTGTGAAGATCGGATCTAGAAGATGTATTGATTTCAGATGATTGATTGGTTTTGTGAGTTTGTGTGGAAGGTATGTCAATGGCGGCAAGAATAAACTGAAACAGTGAATGTGAGTAGTGAAACGGGGGGGAAGGTTTGACTAGGTCAAATTTTTCCACAAGTTTGACAAGTTGTCAACTTTGCCCCCTCAACTTTTCTTTTTGCTTCATTCATTATTCTTTTGTTTACTAAGTTTTAACACTTGCCATTTTTACCCTATCTTATGTTAACTATTTGAGTCTTAGTGATTAGCTTAACTTAACACAAGCACAAAACTCTCCACGACAAGCTTATAAGTAACAACACTACAAATGCCAAAGCAATCCAACCATTAACATTTTAAGCTTTATGAATTTCCTTGAAAACTTTTTGAAGATCTCTTTTGATGTGAAAGATGACGAAACATTTTCTCCCCCTTAAACGATGACCCGTTTTCTATTTAAAGAGCTGTAGTCATTGTTTAACGAGGCATATGATGATGAAAAACATTTCCCAATTGATTTCTTAAAAAAGTTTGATTCGTGGTGTCAATAAGATTTCTCTTATTTTAACAAATTAATGCACTGAGACGTACACAAATTCGTGTCAGACCAAGTTATAAAGTAAACTTGATCCCTTTGCGTGATTTGGCTTGTAAATCACGCCCGAGAAAATTAATTCCCGTTCTGAGCCAACGTTTTCCAAAGAAATACGTGACTTTAATATGAAAACCGGGTTGCAGTCTGAAATAACTACAAGCCATAATGAGCATGTTTTCAAAAAAATGTACAACTTTTATACGGACTCTATTTATGGCACCGTGTCAATATTGATCGACATTTCTAAGGCCGTAAATATTACCGTACTAAAAGACATGCCCGTTTTAAAATGAAAAATATTTTTGGTTTTTCTGGATTTTATAATTTTTATGGTTTTTATAGGTTTTATATTTTTTATGGTTTTTCTTGGTTTTATATTTTTTATGGTTTTTCTAGGTTTTATATTTTTGTATTTTTCTTTTGTGGTTTATATATTTACGATAATATACATGAACACAACCAAAGGATACTCTGAATAGTTTACCACGACTATTCAGCTGATTCTTCTGCCAACTCTTTGAGAGTCGCTGGAGTGAATGATTTCATGCCAAGCTTGTCGATCAAAAACTCGATTCGTCCTCGATCTAAGGCTTTGGTGAACATATCCGCCAGCTGATACTCAGTAGTGACAAAATACAGCTCGATCACTCCGTTCTCCACCTGCTCTTTGATGAAATGGTAGCGAATGTCTATGTGCTTGGCCCGGGAGTGTTGAACATAGTTGCAGCAAAGGGCAATGGCGCTCTTGTTGTCACAATACATCGGAATTTTGTTAAATCCAAGACCGTAGTCAGTTAATTGTGATCTCATCCAAAGGACTTGAGCACAACAACCGGACATGGCGATGTATTCAGCCTCCGTGCTAGAAATTGCAGCGCTTTTCTGCCTTTTTGAAGACCAACTGATCAATCTATCTCCTAAGAGTTGCACAGATCCAGAAGTGCTACGCCTCGTATCTTGACATCCAGCATGATCGGCATCTGCGTATGATATTAAAGCAATCGAGGAATCTTTCGGATACCATAGACCACGATGAAGTGTTCCTTTTAGATACCGAAAGATCCTTTTCACAACATGTAAGTGCTTTTCGGTAGGCCGAGCCTGATACCGGGCACACATGCATACAGCAAATTGCAAATCAGGCCTGCTAGCAGTCAGATAGAGAAGGGTGCCAATCATTCCACGGTAAAGTTTCGGATCGACAATAATCCCATCCCTATCTTCATCTAACTTGGTTTTCTCAACCATTGGAGTGTCTACGGGGTCACAATTCTCAAAGTTATATTTCTTAAGTGATTCTAGAGCATATTTGGATTGATTTATAAAGATGCCTCTGGGATTCTGAGAAATCTGTAATCCTAAGAAAAATGATATTTTTCCCATCATTGACATCTGAAAGCGTGTGGACATTATCTTCTCAAATTGTTTAGACAATTCTATGTTAGTGGCAGCAAAAATTATATCATCAACATAAATTTGTACCAGAAGCATGTCGTTGCCGTCCTTGAGAGTGAATAGAGTGGGGTCCACTTTGCCTTTGGAGAAGCCTTCCGACATGAGATATGTTGACAGGAGATCATACCACGCGCGTGGAGCTTGTTTCAACCCATAGAGAGCCTTCTTAAGCTTGTACACATGGTTAGGAGACTCTGTACTCACGAACCCATCCGGTTGACTAACATAAACCTCTTCCCTTAGTTCACCGTTCAAAAATGCCGTCTTCACATCCATTTGATAGACGATCATGTTCATATGAGCAGCAAACGCAAGGAATAGTCTAATCGCCTCCAATCTAGCCACAGGAGCAAAAGATTCCTCAAAGTCGATACCCAAGGCCTGTTTATATCCTCTAGCGACCAATCTTGCCTTATTCTTCAATACCGAACCCATCTCATCAAGTTTAACCTTATAAACCCATAACAAAGTAAGGATGTTAACTTTGTCAGGGCGAGGAACCAATTCCCATACTTCTAGTCTTTTGAATTCATTGAGTTCCTCCTGCATAGCTTCGATCCAAGATGATTGGGTCATAGCCTGCTGCCAATTTTTGGGTTCAACTTCAGAGAGAAATGCATCAAAGTAGCAATAAAGTGCACTCTCTTGTAATTGATGGCGAGTAGAGACTGGTCGATCTAGATCTCCAATAACATTCCTAATTGGGTGATCTTTTGTCCATTTAGTACTATGTTTTTCAATCCTTGGTGGTCTGGAGTGAACAATAGATGGAGCTTCTTCTGAGGTAGAGGCGGCTGAAGGGTTTTCAGGGATCGCAACACCAAAGAAAGGAAGCTCTTGCAAGTGAGCATATTCCAGGTCGTGATCAGTAGTATCCTCTTCTACATCATTAGGCACAAGTAGGGGTGATGATTCAGGTGTAGTTTGTGAATCACTTGGTGAAGGTGCATCAGGTTCAACTTGAATTGTAGATGCATTAGATAAAGGTTCATTAACTTGAGCAACCACTTCAGGTATTGGAGCAATTACTACAGGTACTGGAACTTCATCAGTTGGGGGATCGAAGAATTCATCAAACAACGGTTGAAACAATTTATCCCACTCAGGCCTAGTTGGTGGTAAAAATGATGTAGAAGTAGGATTGTTGGGAACTAATCCGGAACTTATAGCACCGGGTCCCATCTCATGAAGCGCGGGTTCAGAGCTGTGTTGCTCAGAAGCCATCGCTGTCAGCTCGTCGAAATCAGCGTCCATAGTTTCTACAATCTTGCCAAGACGACGGTTATAGATTCGGTATGCTCTTTTGGACGGTGAGTAACCAATGAAAATACCTATGTCGGCTTTTGGTTGAAGCTTACCCAAGTTCTCACTATTGATGTTTGGATAACACAGAGCACCAAACACATGGAAAAATGAAACATCGGGTTTGCGGTCATGTAGAAGCTCATAAGGTGTTTTTCCATGGCGTTTCCGAATGATTGAACGGTTTTGGGTGAAACATGCAGTAGAAATAGCCTCTGCCCACAAGAACAATGGAGCGTTCGCATAAATAAGCATGGTCCTAGCAGCTTCCATAAGTGTGCGATTTCGTCTTTCAACGACACCGTTTTGTTGTGGAGTGCGTGCAGCGGATGTTTCATGTGATATACCAACTCCTTCATAATAATCACGAAGAGTCTGGTTGACGAACTCTGTACCATTGTCTGTACGGATACGGCGGACAGTGGTATTCAAACGTACCTGGATGAACTTCAGAAAAGTAATGATAGCTTTCGGTGCTTCATCCTTTGTACGTAAAAATCTAACCCATGTAAACCTTGAAAAATCATCCACAATGACGAGAATGAATTTTTTACCGCTCACACTTTCAGTTCTCATCGGTCCACAAAGATCCATATGCAGAAGATGAAGTTTTTCTTGATTAGTGTCTTCAGCTTTGGGTTTGTAAGATTTCTTGGTGCTTTTCCCCCTTGAACACGCGGAACATAAATGGTCCTTGTGAAATTTAAGCTTAGGAAGACCACGAACTAACTCGTTTTTAGCCAGATGATTAATAGCATCAAAATTAAGATGAGATAATCTGCGATGCCATAACCAAGACTTGGTCTTAGAAGCTTTAGAGAGAAGACATACTGGAGAAGCGGCCATCATGTCTTGTAAGGACAAAGTGTAAAGATTTGCACCACGAGATCCCTTCAACAAATCTTTTCCTTCCAAGTTGCGGATGAAACAAGTATGTTGTCGAAAAGCAACCTCAAGGTTGGAATCACAAAACTGTCCTACTGAGAATAAGTTATGACCAAGACCTTCAACATAGTATACCCTAGAAATCGTCACGTTTCCAATCTGATATTCACCATACCCCATAATCTTTGCTATATGATCATTCCCAAATTTAACCGTACCAAGAAACTTGCTGACGAAATTTCGGAGCATCGAGCGATTTCCGGTCATATGTTTTGAACAACCGGAGTCCAAATACCACAGGATGATTTGGACCACCTGAAAATATCACCACACAAAGACAATGTAGAGGTATCGGAATCTGAGTGTTCCTTGTTATTAGCAGGTACAGATTTATTAATCTTAGATTTGCTAACTCTAGGTTTCTTAGATTTCCTAGCCTTCTTCTTCTTAATTGGTGGTGTAGATTCTAATTGGCTCAAATCCTGAGGTATTTCTACACTGATAGGCACTAAAGTGGGGGCTGACCTAATTAAAGGGCGCTGTTTCCTTACTTGAGTGCGAGTGTTCCTAACTAAAGGACGCTCAGACCTAACCTCAATGGATGCATTCCTAGTTAAAGGGCACATTTTACCATCGAGAGTAAAGGTCCTACCAGTGGTACGCCATTGCCAGCCAACTTGGGCACGAGTTCTACCCGTTGGCTTCCATTCAAGACCATTCTTAATTGCATTCATTTCATTAACGTGATCAATCAGACACAAATCATGACGCTGTGAAAACATACATTCATTACAATTCCAGCAATTTAAATCAGAATTCACGAATGGTTTAGGCTGCTGCACAGGCGCAGAGCTTTTAGTCTTAACATGATTCGTCTTATTTAAAACTGAACTAGCATTCCTAGTGTGGACTTCTACTTTCTTCTTTGTGGCACTACTAGTGGCGGGCTTGATCTTATCTTTCTTGAGTGGCGATCCTTTAGCCTTAGTAGTTGCTTTTAATCCTGTAGAAGGCAAATTGGGAACATTAGCAGCAGATTTTAAAGATGTCTTACTTGATTGTGCCAATGATGGTTTCGCTCCTGGAGTCTTATTAAATGGAGTGACAGCAATGGGCCTATTATTAAGTAGTGCAGAACCTGGTGTACCTATGTATTGCAAATAAGCCAAGCAATATTGAACTCGCTTAACATATTCATTAGCCGAATAATAGTCGCTACTTGAGGGATCTAAGGCATAAAGATCGTCTAAAATATCCCTAAGAAGATCGACATGCTTAATGGCATTCCTCATATAATCATCGTATACAGCCGGGTTTCTCTTATGAAGCGGATTCTTATAAAGCACTACTTTCTTGGTTGTTGGAGCACTAGTGGACGGTGCAGAGTCGGTAGCTAAGTTATCAACAACTTCTTGTCGGGTGAGAAGAAGTGTCTCCTTTAACTCAGCCAAAACCATATTTTTGTCTATGAGCAGGATGTTCAAGTCAGAGATTTCTTCGCACTTTTGGTTCAGTTGTTCAATATAATATTGTTGCTGTGTCGCATTAAAAGCGAATCGATCTTCTAGTGAACCATAAAGAGCGGATAGTCCCTGCCTTGTCCGATCCATCTCCCCTAGAACAGTTGATAGTCTAATTTCTAAGACTTGGTTTTTAGACTCTACGGCCTCTAGTTCCATTCTTAATGTTTCCTTTGATGATATCTCTCTCTTCAATCTCATGATTTCTTCCTCTAATGTCTTAACAATTGCAATCATCTTGTCACTTGTCTCAACACCGTTTTCACAAACATTTGATATCAAAAGATTTTCATTTTGAGCTTGTTGTTTTAATTCTAAAGATATACAATGTTGTTCTAGTTGATTAAAGCGTTGAGAAAGTAAATTATAAGAATCTTGTAGCTTTAAAAACTCAGCGTTAGATTCGTGACAAGAATGACTATCTACCTCATTTACAGTTTCAGCAACATTTACAGAAATATCACAAACATCATCACAAATATTCACAGCATCACAATTAATCATAGTGGATGTAAGCTCATTCGAATAATTAACATTTACAGTGGTAAGCACATCACACGAGATTACTTCAGACAAGAATCGGTCATATTCGGTTGAAATCTTTTCTTTTTCAATTAGTTGCAGTTCGTAAGCGGTGTCCATTTCATAAAATACTTTTTGAACTTCACCAATTTCAAATTGAAGATTTTCCTTAAGAGATGCAAAACTTCCTTTTAGACTTTCGACAAACGGATTGATCTTAGTTTTAAACACCTCGTTCATGTGTTCGAAAGCCCATTCTCCGGCGTTTAAGCCATTTGAAGTCGTACATTCCAAAATGACCTTGTCAAAGTTAGTAAAGTATCGGTTAATCTCTTTCAAGTTTAACCATACAGTACTAACAGGTGGAAGATTCTTTGGAATTTCCTTAGGACCTTCCATGTTGACAAGTGTAGGAAATGTACTAGGGCGTTCTTCCTCTAACATGTAGGTTGGTGCTGTAATGAGATCTTTATCCATATGGAAGCGAACTCTAAAATCAGTTTTAGCAAGCTCCTTATTCATTTTAAAATAATCACACTCGGGATATTTTTCTGAATTGTATGACCGATCCTCATCAACTAGAACCTTACTTGTTCGATCATTGGGAAAAACAATCGGGTCTAAAGCCAATCCTAATTGAGTTGCATTATAAAGTCTAGGACTATGTCTTAAAGCTTGTTTTGCATATCGTGGATTAGGGGGAAGGCCTTTTAGACGTGATAAGTTAAACTCTTTAAATGAAGCATCAAATAAGTGAACTAGTTGTGAAGCAGCGTATTGTCTTAACAGCAAGTAGTCTAGACTTCTAATCTTATTAGTAGCATTAATCTCCATTTCAGTCTTCTTAGATTCGAGTAATTCAAAATCAGTTTGAAGTTTTTGAAAATTAGTGACCACTAACTCCTTTTCTCTAAGTTCACTAGACAAATTTGCTCTTAAGTTTTCGATTTCTTGCAAGTGACCCATTTGTTTGTTTCTAAAGTGATCATATTCAAGATTTGTGAGAACACTAGACGAAGGCACTAGTTCCAAGGTTTGTACTTTCTCATTGCTTAAAGCAAGCTCTTCAGACAAATTCTTATTCTTAGCTAAGGTTTCTAAGAGTGCAGCATTCATTTGGCTAAGTAGTGTAGCAGGAACCATGACCAAATCTTGTTGAGCAGGAGTAGGCATATGCGAACTGGTTCCCGGTTGTGATTCACTCAAAGTCTGGGGACTCACATTGATATTGCTATCATTGTTTGTCTCCTCGTTTGAAAGACTCACCACCGAAGATTCATTCGAATTAGCACTCTCTTGCCCAACTTGATGTGGTTGAATACTAGCATCAGTGGCATTATCAGTGTTATTAATAAGTACCTCAGATTTCTTATCTGGCCCTAAGCTGGAGAAAGTTGCCATGAAAGCAGCCTTTGCAGTCTGAAAGTCATCACAATCGGAATCATACGCATCAAGATCATCGGCTTGGTAAGCTGCATTTTGTGTAGTGACAACGTCTTGTTCAGCAATCCCTGGGTCAGCAAGAAATGCAAGCTCCTCTTCATCAAGTTCCCTTCCTTGCGCCTGAGCATTTACCAGATAGATCTTTTCTGCAAACCACTGTCCATCCCTTCTCCTCTTGGGTTTCTTACAATCCCTGGACATATGACCCTCTTCCTTGCAGTTGTAGCATGTAATCATTCTCAACTTGCCTGTATTAGCCCGTGGAGGGTTGTTGACCATTGGAGCAGGAGCAGGATTGGCGGTGCGAACATTGGTTGATGTGGAAGTTCTCCCCTGATATGGCTGAATTGGCTGAACCATTACTCTGCCATTCTCAATTGTAGCTTGTTGGCGAGAATTGGATGAATTCCTCAACTGATTGTTGGTAGGAGCTGATCCTCTGAATCCTCGTTTGCTTAAAGTTCTTGTGAGGTAAGCAGACATAGTAGTTAGCACTTCAACTGGGTCAGCTCCTTGTTGGAAGACAGGAACTGGGACTTCCTCATCATCACAATATAATGCTTGATCTGGATGAGCTGCATAATCAGTATAAGGAAGACTCATTTGATCAGGGTAGCTTGTTGGATATGCTGCATTCGCTTGATAAGAAGAATATGATGGCTGAGCATAATGTGCAACATTTGCTGGATGAGGTTGTGAAGCATACTGTGGTGAGGGTGCATTGAACCGATATTGTTGCTGATGTGAGGTGGGTGGTTGTGGTAGAATCGAGTATTGGGGAAAGGCTGGTGTCATGTAAGGTGATTGATGATAAGCTTGATGTCCCAAGATATAGGGTGTGTTGTTGTGAGACAAGCTTGGTTGATTCGCCATCAATGCTAAAGAATCTGGGTGCATACCACGAGGAGAACGGTGCATAATCACATGCTTCTCATGCTGCTGAAGGAAGGCATAGATTTGATCTAAGTTGCACTTATGCAAATCCCGGGTTAACTTCACATCAGTAATGTACTCACCCCATTCAGCTTGAGGTAGAGTATTCAAGAATTTGGTGTTAACCTGGAATGGTGCGATCACAAGATTGTATACATTCAGATCATTCATAAGTGTGGTGAATCTGAAGTAATAATCGTGGAGCGTTTCCCCTGGGTTGTAGGTGAATCTATCAAACAAATCATACAGCTGACACTCCCTTTCTTGTTTGGTGAGAGACGTGCCTTGTAGCAACACCTTAAGACGTTCCCATAGATCCTTTGCCACCGTATACTGACTCACCATCCTATAGATGTCATGGGGAAGTGCTTGGAGAATTGTTTGAAGAGCTTTTTCATCTGCATCTGCAACGAGTTGTTGGGCTGGAGTGAGTTCTTCAAACTCTCGTGGTCTAGTCACGTTGTCAACCGTAATGGTACCATAGTCGAGTGGACCATTCAAAATCGATTTGACCATAAGCCTTCCGTATGTCGGTTTCCCCTTTAGATATTGCATCATTCGACCTTGCCATGCCTCAAACACCTCTTTAATAAGCATCGGTGGACGACTATCAGTCCCCGTTATGATCGAGATATCCGTAAGAGATGTCATCTGAGGCATTAATGAACTTGGATTCATTGTGATCACTTAACAGACTCAAAGATTATCGTTTGATCGAGCAGTGAAGAAAGGTTGAGAATTTGTGTTGTGTTGGTTAAACTCAAGATTAAATCCACTAAAGATCGTCGAAAAAAAACCTCAAATACCCCTTGAACTTGCTTATACGGAATAACCCAAACTCAGAATAAACCCTTATTCGGAATAATGCCTATTCGGAATAATCCTATGTTGAAAAATACTCTATTCGGAATAAACTCTATGCGGAATAACCCTTATGCGGAAAAACCCCTATGCGGAATATTTTCTTCTATTCGGAATATCTTGGCAATTTGGTTTATTCGGAAAAGACCTCCTATTCGGAAAATTTTGGCTATTCGGAAAACTTGGCTATTCGGAAAAATTGGTGTCTATTCGGAAAGATTGGCTATTCGGAAAAGTTGTTTCTATTCGGAAAAGTTGGTTATTCGGAAAGTTTTTTGCTATTCGGAAAAAATCTTCTATTCGGAAAGATGTGGCTATTCGGAAAGTTTCTTCTAAACAGAAAGTCTATTCGGAAAAAACCCTCTATTCGGAATACTATCCTATTCGGAACTTCTATTCGGAATAAACCTTCTATTCGGAAAATCTTCCTATTCGGAACTTCTACTCGGAATAAACTGTCTATTCAGAAAACCCTCCTATTCGGAAAATTCTATTCGGAATAAACTGGTGAAATATTTCCGAGACTAAAAAAGAAGCTTTTTACCCCGATTTTTGATCCAAAACCACAAAAAGTTTTATGATTTTTACCAAAATAAGCTAAACCCAATCCTTATCAATCAATCCCAATAACAAAAACACCAAAAATAACAAGATTCAAGATAGATTTTTCCTAAAGATCACTAATAGATTCAAAAACTAAAAAATAACACAATCCTTACCTTAAATCACCCCATAGCTCTGATACCAAATGTAGAAATTGATAACCTATGAATCTATGAAGTGGGTTGATGTTTTCTAGTGAGAGAAACTAGAGAGAGAAAGTGAGAGAATAAATGGAAGGTTTTATTAATATGAAATGTTTAGAATGACAACCACCAACCCCTTTCCTTAGTGGAAAGGGGTATTTATACTCCAAGTCATAAGTGGACTTGGGCCGGTCCATGACAAGCCCATGGACCGGTTCTTACTTAAGTTAATAAGCAAATGATACCTAATATCTAACTACGAGCTATTACAACATGAATATTATTGTGGAGTGACCGATACTTTTAATATACGTAAAAACGTATTTCTAACATGCAAAGGTGTCATCAAACTCTGAACCTTTCTTGTCAGCGTTTGGGCTAACAGTGCTTGAACTATTGTTGTCAGTGTCTGATCCATCAGCGTCTGAATTGCTCTTGTCAGCGCTTGATTTCCCTTTGTCAGCGCCTGAAGAAGTATGCATGTTTGTAGTTGGTGGTATCTGAAAACCACCATTATCTTTTCTAGCAGCAGCAGCAGCAGCATAATACTCATCTGTCCATATAGGAAGTGTAACATATTCTTGTGTGGGAGATGATTCAACTGCTGGTGGTCCATCCTCCTTAGCAACCTGTATACCTGAAACATTACCAATTCTCTTTTCCAAAACACTTGAAGTTACCTTCACAATGTCTGGATCAGTAACAGGCATATAATTTAAAGCTCTAGATAAAGGTTCTAAGTCAAACAACCAATTTGGACCACTCTCAGGATCACTAGGTTTACTTTCTAAAAACCTAACATGTACCTTTTCAAGTATACGTTTTTCCTTTTTAATGTAAACCCTATATCCTTTACTCTGCACTGAATAACCCATGAAGTAGCCTTCATCACCTTTTGAATCAAATTTACCTAGGGCCTCACTAGTTTCTAGAACAACTACATGACAACCAAAAGGCTTCAGAAAACCAATATTTGGCTTCCTTCCCCAAAGTAATTCATAAGGTGTCTTATTATGTATCTTGTTGACCAATGCCCTATTTTGAACATAACAAGCTGTGTTAACAGCTTCAGCCCAAAAGGCTATAGGAAAGTGGGCATCAGCCAACATGGTTCTGGCTGCTTCAATAAGGGTCCTATTCTTCCTTTCAGCAACCCCATTTTGCTGTGGGGTTCTAGCTATGCTAAACTGCCTAGTAATCCCTTTCTTGGCACAAAAATCATCTAACAACTGATTTCTAAACTCACCCCGATTGTCACTTCTAATAATTTTGACCTCATTACCATTCTTCTTTTCAATTTGGGTAATGAAATTAATCAGACTTTGGGCAGTTTCACTTTTCTTGGCTAAAAAGAAAGTCCATGTAAACCTGGAATAATCATCAGTGATAACAAAACAATATGATTTACCCTTTAAACTTTCTATATTAGTTGGACCAAAGAGGTCCATATGCAATAAGTGAAGTGGTTTAGAACTAGAGTGCACCTGTTTAGACCTGAATGAGACCTTGTGCTGCTTGCCCTTAAGACATGCAACACAAGAGTGGTCATTGTGGAAAGCCTTTTCAGGCAAACCATCAACTAAACCAAGCCTCACAAGTCTATTGATATTCTTAAAGTTTATGTGCCCTAATCTCCTATGCCAAAGATTACTTTCATCTACTGAGGCTTTAGCATACAGACATGACATTTTATTATTTATCTTAATTCCATTAAGATTCACATTATATATGTCTTTATGCCTTGGTGTTCTAAAATCTATGTATTTCTCTTCAGGGAGCTTATAATCTTTGCTTAACACCAAGCACTCAGTATCTGTGAAAAGAACCTTATTTTTGTTATCACACACTTGTGATACACTAAACAAATTATAATCCAGATCTTTTACCAAGAAGACATTCTCAAACCGTAGATTGTTGGTGACAAGGGTTCCTTTTCCAGTGATGGTGCCGTAGCCCCCTCCAAAGTATACCTTATCACCATCTTGAATAGGAGAGAAATTGGTCAGATAGTCTTCCTTTCCTGTCATGTGCCTTGAGCATCCACTATCCCAGTACCCATAATCATTGATCTTCTTCTGAATGCCCTGCACATAAAGAAAACACATTAGTTTTCTTTGGGAACCCAAGCCTTAGAAGACTTGGATTCATTTGGTTGTTCAACAAGAACAGACTTGGTTCTCATAACAACCCCATTTTCATCCCTGTTTGAATGAAATTCCCAGTTAACCCCAATTGGTGTTGACAATGCCTTTGAAATATAATGAAACCTGTTGCATGTCATAGAAATACCAGTAGAATTAGGGTTTTGGACTTGTTTTGGTCTCCAAGTTAAGCTAGTAGAAGCTTTAGACCTATTTCCCTGTGGTTGCAAATACCTAGGTTTAGCAGTGTGTCTGTCAGCGCTGAAATTTCTCTTGTCAGCGCCCCGATTGCTCTTATCAGCGTTGAACCTAGGGTTTGCTACAGGAACCCATTGCCTATTTGACCAAGTGTTTGACTTTTGAAAAGGTCTTAGGCCTTGTGTGTTAGACCCTCTAGAAAAGAATGGGGCTGGTCTAACAACTTGTGAACTTTTGTTCACAAAGGTATTGGGTCTGACAGTGTTTGACCTATGTTGACTTTTGTCAGCGCTGAAATGGTTTCTATCAGTGTTGACATTGGAAGCATTGACACATTTGTATGCCAAATGTGAGAAGCTACCACATGTGTAACAAGCTTTTCTAGACATAGTCTTAGGTCTAGAAGCAAAGAAGCCTGTTCCAGGGTTACTAACTTGGCTTTTTGGTGACCTAGTATTCCTATACATCTCTGCATATTTAACACTAGGTTTTCTAACAGTTTGTGGGCCAAGGTCAACAGCTTTGCCAGTGGTAGGGTGTGTGATCTTAATAGGTTTACGATCAATGGACTCATCAATTGGTATCATGTTTGGTGTGGGCTCATTTGGACTTTCACACAACAACCCTCCCTTAACAAACAAGGTGTGGTTAGCTTTCTTCCACTCATCTAGGTCAGTCAGTTTTTGCTTGTATTCCTCAACTGGGGAAGTCACTCTAGGTGGAGGAATGAATTCCTCCTCTTGGCATTCTGGCAAGCCAGTCCAAGATAAGTCCTTTGATTGGACACCATAGAAATCCCCAGCTGGTGGTGGAACACCAGTATAATTATTCATCCCAATCCCACTCATATCCTTAGAGTCTCTTTGTTTACTAACACACTCTCCTAGGAATTGTGTGGCCTTATCAAATCTCTGGATTTTAAGACTCACATTATCTTTATTTTTGTTAGCCTCCTCTAACTGAGCTATCAAATCAAGATTAACCCTATTTACTATATCTTGAACATCCTTACTCTGATGTAACTCATGTTTTAAGATATTTATTTGATCCTTTAAATCAAACTCCATTTTCTTATACTCAGCTACTGTCTTTTCTGTTTGGGTAAGAGCAATTTGATAATTAGATACTTTGCATCTTTCAGTACTTGCCTCATCTAATAATTTAACTATCTCTTGTTTTAATTTTTCAGTATTTAAACGACAACCCTTAGAACAGAAAGCATCATCATATACCTCATTATCTGATGAAGAGGAGGAGTGTGCCATGAGAGCATATTCAGCATGCTCTTCTTTAACTTCAGCAACCAAAGCTCTGTCCTCTTCCTCATTCTTAGCCATCCAGCTCCAATCCCATTCTCCAACACCATCAATTTGTTGAACAGCAACCATGGCCTTGGGATCTGGGCTCTTAATCATTTGGCTTGAAGGCTTCCCAGCATCAGATCTTCTTGGAGATCTACATTCCCTCATAAAGTGCCCCATCCTATGACAGTTGTAGCACTCAACCTTGGACTTGTCAAATCCAGCAACATCCTTAGCATTAAAGATCATCTTCTTCTTGAACCTTTTATTGAACCTATTTGCTCTTAAACTTACAAGAGCCATAGTCCACTTGATGTCCATCTCTTCCAATTGTTCATCACTTATCTGCTCAAGATCTTCATATGTAATCCTTGAATCACTAGGCAAAGAAGCAATGAATGCACACACAGTATCTAGATCAAAACCAGCAGGTTTAATTCTATCAGCGCCATGATTGTGTGTGTCAGCGCTTGAGTACAAAGCGTTGACAGGATATGATCCAGCGCTGACAGACTGACATCCAGCGCTGACACCTTGAGATCCAGGGGCTGAATGTCCATAGAAGTTCATGGAATCAAATTGACCTTCACTTTGTGAGAAGAAGGCCATGTTGCTACTGGAAGATTTATTATCACTTTCCAATTGCCATTCATTCTCCAACAGTCTTAGTTTGTTGAAGATGTCATCAAATCTGGAAGTCTTGTGGGTATTATTGACAAGAATGGATCTTGTCTCAATCTTCCATACATCACCAAGGCTTTTGAGAAAAGTAGCATTCAATTCAGGGTCATCAATCTGTTTTCCCATGAAGGAAAGTTGACTTGTGATGTCAAGAAGTCTACTTCTCACACTGCTGAGATTCTCATTAGGTTGAGCTTTAAAGACAGCATACTCATGCAAGAGTTGCTTCTTCTTCTCTTCTTTTGTGTCAGCATTGCCACCATGTGCTACTTCAAGAGCTTCCCAAAGCTCTTTTGCAGACTCAAAGCGTTTGTACTTGTGCTGATTCTCATGACCTAGGGCATGTTTCAAGATGTTCAAGATTTTCATGTCCACCCTCTTCTTGGCTATATCTTCAACAGCTACAGCTCTCCCATCTCCAGGCTTTTCCACCTTATCAGCTTCTGGACAATTAGGAACAGCTGTCCTTGTGGCAATTGCAGCAGTAATCTTTGCTGCTTTGTCGAATGTGTTCCCATATTCGATGATTTCCCAAAGAGTGTAGTCATGAATAGCTATGTATTGCTCAAAATTGGACTTCCAAAGCTCAAAGTTCCTGGCATCAAACATGGGAATTTTGATACTAGGGTTTGAGAAGTTGTTTTGTAGCAAAGAAGCAGGTTGATCTGTGCCAGACATGATGTTTTTAGGGTTTTGAGAATTTTAGGGTTTTTAGGGTTTTTGGTGTTTTAGGGTTCTTGCGTTACTTAAAGATCAAAAGTTTCTCAACAAGCTCTGATACCACTTGTTGATCCCAAACTTAGATCGATTAAGCTTTGTGTATACGAGATTAGATCAAGTACTACACGTAGAGAAACCTTTGCTTATGAATAAAGTAACAAAGTGTTATGCGGAATTAACACTTGATCTAAAACACAATGATGTTAAACAAACTTTCACTTGTATTAGAATAATCGTACTTGGTTACAATGAAAGAGTTTAACTTGCGAATACTTATGAAAACTTATATTCAACTTTAACCTAAAAGATCTTCTTTTATAGAACAAGAAGTCTTGTACAATAAGCTACGAATCAACTATTCTAGGTAAAGATAAACATAGAAAATACATTGTCGTCTCTATCCTTACTAGAAGTATTCTAGAATATAATAAACGTGTAGCTCACATCTTCCATCAGTGCTTGTCTTCAATCTGTCAACGCTTGACTTTAACTTGTCAACGCTTATGCTGTCAGCGCTCACTTTGCTCCTATCAACACTTGAGTTGTTCTTGTTAGTGTTCAAGTGTTCTGGCCTAAATTTATTCCCAACAGTTAGTTCCACAACAGCTAATGGAGTGACCACATTAACATCTACTGTTCATGGAAGAACATGGGTGGTCACTGAAGCCTTGGTTCGCCAAGCTTTGCGTCTTGATGACGCTGATGGTGTGACTACCCTTGCCGTTGCAACAATAGAACAAGGTCTTAGGGAATTGGGTTATCCTATTCCTGCTGGTAAACCTTTAAATAAATATCATAAGCAGGAATTTCCCTCTGACTGGAAATATTTGATACATGTCCTTCTTCAATGCTTAAGTCCAAAATGTACTGCTTTTAATGAAATAAACAGGTCAATTGCAAGTGCTTTGGTTTGTATGTCATGTGGGCTTAAGTATAATTTTTCAAAAATGATTTTTGAAGGGATGTGTAAAAATAAGGGAAGTAAAATGACTTTGGCTTACCCAAGATTTTTGCAAATGGTCTTTGATTTACAAGAATATTGTACTAGGGATCATGACACTTTTTATGAGATCCCTAAGCAAAAGAAAACCATTTTTGACAAGATGAGCTCCACCAACAGATCCATACCTCTTACCCAAGCCATGCTTGAAGTAATTCAGGCTGCTCAACCACAACCAGACCCTGCACCTCAACTTGAGCCTATCCTTGAACCATTACCTTCACCTGACCACATGGACGTTGACCAACCCAATGTCAACGCTGACACTCAAAATGTTGGCGCTGACACAGCCAATCCCAACGCTGTTGACATCACTGAACAATCCCAAACACCCCTTAACCAACCAACACCCACACAATCTACCTCATCTTCCACCCCATTACAATCTAGGTTGAATAAACGCCAAAGGACTACTGGAGTGTTCTCCTCTAGTGGTCCTAGCCTTGTAGCAGAGAGAACCACCTCCACAAGTGTGGCTGGTGCCATGGATGAGGCTGGGGCTATTGACACAAGCTTAGATGCTGGTCAAGACAGTCCCAACATCATTAAGACCTCATCCACGCCCTATGATTCTATTTTGGGAGGTCAAATCCCCATTCTAGCTGAGGGCAGATTGGAACCTATGACATTGATTGAATTGACGGCTGCTGTCATTAGCTTGCAAAAGCAAAATGTCAGCCTTGTACAAATTGTCAATAATCAGGGCCGCGAACTCCAAGTATTGAGGGAGCGGGTAACTGTTTTGGAGAATCCAAGTAGCAGGAGTAGAATGGTGGAATCTTCCAAAGGGGAGGATGAAGAGGATGAGCTGATTCATACAGCTAGTGAGAAGAGTTCACAATTTAGTGAATCTTTAAATGTTGCTGAAGTACTCACCAATTTGAAGAAGCACCCAATTATTGATACATCCAAGGTAACTCCATTGAACTTGGAAGGATCTTTCACGGCAACAATGGGCGCTGATACAGGTTTGAACGCTGACACATCCAACGCTGACAAAGGTAATCGGGGCGCTGATAGAGGTAACTTGAACGCTGACAAAGTTGCAGGTGGTGTTGATGTATTCCAGTCATCAACAATCATCAAAGATGTGTCCACACAGGTTTCTTCTTCTACCTTACCTATTATTGATCCAAAAGACAAGGGTAAAGGGATTCTGGTTGAAGAAGATGTTCCAAAGAAAGATGCAGCACAAATTGCATTTGATGAACAGTTGGCTACACAACTTTTGGAAAGAGATTTGAAGAGGAGTGGTAGATCACCATTTGTTGCCACTTCTGAGAGTGAGGAAGAAAGTGATGAGGAAAAAGGAGATAGCTCAGATTCAAGTGTTCAAATTATTGAAGATCCAGAAAGACTTGAATATGGGGATGAGTTAGCAAAGGAAAGATTGAGTGATTTGAAGAATCAGATTGATTGGGACCTTCCAGAAATCACCAGAATGTACCATGCTTGGGAAGACAAGGTAATGGACAACCCAGGAATGAGTTTGTCAGATCAAATTTGGGGGTTGGAAGTTCTTCTCAGGGTACAAGATGATATAAAGGTGATTTTGAGGTTTAATGCACAAGAGGTCAAGACTTGGCTTAAAAGAGATAGAAGGCAGTTGTATTACAAGTTGCTTAGATGCCATCAACCTAGATGGACATACAAGAAGTTGCTGGCTTTATCTTTTGAGGAGTTAGAGCATAGGGCACATCCTATTTGGAGGAATGTGCAAGAAAATAATGTCTACCAGTTTCTTTCAGAAGAAAGGAAACAAGAGCTTGCTGAGGAAATGCAGATTCAAAAGGAGATGAGGATTGCTCAAAGACCAGTGAAGAAAGGAGATCCTCTCCAATTTCCTAAAGATATGGATGTGTATTATCCAACTGAAACTGTTATAAGGAAGCATCTCAAGCTTTCTCCATTGGAAGCTTCAGATTTGGTTAATGTAGTACCTCTAGATGACAGAAATCCAATCATAAGTTTTGCTAAAGATGAGTGTGGATTTTGGAAGATTGGCAGGTTTGGAAAGGAGGTACATACTTTCACTTCAATTATTTCTATCTTTGCAAGCATAGACAGAGAAGACTTGGTGCATCTATGGAGATTGATAGAGGCCAAGTATACAGCTGAAGCACCTACTTCAGCAAATGGAATAAGACTATGGAACACATTTTTGACTTTGTGTGGTCCAAGGGAAGCAGATCCTGTCATATGGAAGGATTTTGAAGATGATCTCAGTAATCTTCATTGGAGGCTTTATTCTACTTGTGGTGTATTTCATTTGAGCTCTACCAAGTTTTCAGAGTATCTACTTGTGGATGCTAATTATTTCTTGTCCAAAGAAGTATTGGAGAAGATGAAGGAGACACCCTTGGAGATTGATTATACTAGTGATGTGGCTAAAGACTTGATTAGATATGTTTATCACCAACATAAGAAGTTTTTGTAAGATTCCTCCTATGCCTTAAGTTTTTATTCAGAAACTTGATCATTGGAATAGATATCAAGTTTAGGGGAGGATTGTTGGGAATAAATTATGGGTCAGTTCACTAGACGCTGATAAGAAGAATCCAAGCGCTGATAGGATGACATTGGACGCTGACAGCCAAGCGTTGACATTGAAGAAGTCAACGCTGACAGCCTTGAAGATTAGCACTGATGGAATATATCTTCATACGAATCTTTTTGTTTATTTGTTTCTTTATTTGTGTATGGTAAAGATAAGCTCGACAATGTATTTTCTATTATTATCTTTACCTAGAATAGTTGATTCGTAGCTTATTGTACAAGACTTCTTAATCTATAAAAGAAGATCTTTTAGGTTAATGTTAATCATCAGTTTTTATAAGTTTTCACAAGTTAAACCTCTTTCATTGTAATCAAGTTCGATCATTCTAATACAAGTGAAAGTTTGTTTAACATCTTTGTGTTTTAGATTAAGTGTTAATTCCGCATAACACTTAGTTACTTTATTCATAAGCAAAGGTTTCTCTACGTGTATTACTTGATCTAATCTCGTATACACAAAGCTTAATCGATCTAAGTTTGGGATTAACAAATACTTGTGTTCGTTTATTAAATTTTAAACTCTATAGATTCACTCAACATTTTTGTTGACTTTATAGCATGTTTTATCTCAGGTCCATGAAGAAGGCACTCAAGGAAGGCGGTTTCATGCAGCTTGCTTAATTAAAACGTTTTGGCCCGCTTTTCTAAACTATGTCCATTCTAAGAAACCTTTATTGTTTGGTTGGTTGTGTAAACTTTAAAACTATTTGGGACCGTGTGCGAACTGTTTTATCTTTAAACAAATGAATGGATGTCTGTTTTGTTAAAACGACTCATTTTGAGGCGTTTTCTATGATATTGAGGTTGAACCATGATAGTAACACCCAATGACCCTTCCGCTGATATGACCCAAAATTGGGGGTGTTACATTCTTCCCCTGCTAAAACTATCACTCAAACATTTATTAGGAAGAACAGAAGGCAACCAGCTCAGAAGGGAGTTCGAATTGGAGAACCTGCACCTAAAGAAAAACCAGCACCAGAAGTGGATCTAAAAGACAAGGGAAAGGCGATCATGGTTGAACAGCCCAAGAGAAAATACAAGCATAGAACGCCTGAACAACAAAGGGCTCAAGAAGAATATGATGAACAGGTAGCTCTCAGACTTCAACAAGAGGAGCTACACATGCAGGATCAGAGAATGCAACAGATGAGGCCAAAAGAGATGCTTAAGCAGATTGAAATCATGCATATAGAGTTAGATGAAAGGGTGCCTCATGTTCAAGAATTTCTAGATCATTGGGAAAAGGAGTTGGTAAATGCTCCTTTAGAAGACAGGTATGAATTGATTTGTTTAGTGTACAAGTATCAAAATGAATATCTGGAAAGAAGGGCAAATCAGATTCAGAAGGAAAAATATTTGAGGTCTGAAAAGGGGAGGCTGGCACACTACAAAGTTATGCTCAAAAGATACGAGAAGTGGACTGATGGTCATTTAAAAGACATGACTTTTGAGGAGATAGAGAAGGCAGTCAGACCAGTTCTAAGAGAGACAAATGTGGAAGACTTCATAGGTATAAACACTCCTGAGGAAGCTGAGTATATCAGGAAGCAAAATGAAATGTTACAGAGAGCTAGGGAATCCAGAAAAAGAAAGGCTGAAGGAACAACAGTGGAAACAACACAAGCAGGTGCATCATCACAAGCAGGTGCAAGTTTTCCAACAATTGAGAGATCTGTACTCAATGCACAGAGAGCAGTAAAAAGACTCAAGAGGATGGAAAAGGTTGGTATAGTTACTAAGGAGACTCAGCATCCCTCAAATGAAGAAATAGATAAGCAGCTGATTGTGCAAGAAAATGATGAAATCTCACCTAGTGAGTTTGGGAAGAAATTTGCCATAGTGGAGTATGCTGTTTATGAAAACAAAGGGATGACTTGGTGGAAGCTTACAAGAGTTGACAATACAGCACAGACATTTCTAAGCCTAGATATCATGTTTCAAACTTTGGATAGTGAGGACTTAGATGATCTGTGGAAGATTTTGAAGAAAACCTTTGCTGCAAATCCTCCTACTGTGGATGGTGTAGAGAAGGATTGGGTGATCTGGGAATGCATGCATAGGATGTATGACCATGAACTGTTTGATCCTATATTTGATGCAGTAAATAGGGGAAATTTGTTGTATTGGAAGTTATTTACTAATTCTGGGGTTTATGAGATATTCATGGAAGGGGTAAGTGTTTATTTGTTTAATCATCGTTATTATCCTTTCACTCAAGAGACCTTGAAGAAACTGGCACAAGCTGACTTGATTGTGGATGCTAAAGCACCTGTTGCTAATGATTTGGTAAGGATGATGTATAGTCAACTTTGGCAAGGAACTTTGTAAGCATCCTCATCAACTAGCATTTATTTAGAAACTTGTCTTTAGGCGAAAGCACAAGTTTAGGGGAGGATTGTTGGGAATAAATATAAGTGTATTAGTTACCCCTACTAGTTGGTCAGAGTTTCCCCTGTTAGAGTAAGTTCCCCTTGCTAAATAACAAAGGCAGGGGGATTGGTTCCCCTGCTGAAGTCAAAGACCCTGCTGCTAGAGATAAACTTGGAATAGATTATAACGCGTTTCTATTACTACTCCGAGATACTTTCCAAGTTTGTTAGTAGTGATCTTGTATGTGAGTCCTTGTACTATAAAAGGACCCACTAGGTTATCATGCAAAGTGTGTCTTTCTTTGTTAACTTTCATTTCATACTTTAAGGTTTTTGTAACCCTAATACCACTTGTTAGAAGTACGTTTTACGTATATTAGAAGTATCGGTCACTCCACAATATTATTAATGTTGTAATAGCTCGTAGTTAACAAATAGTTATTAGTTGCTTATTAAGTTAAGAACCGGTCCATGGGCTTGTCATGGACCGGCCCAAGCCCATGTAAGCTTGGAAGTATAAATACCCCTTTCCACCATGGAAAGGGGTTGGTTGTTGTCATTTTCTAGTTTCCACTTAATGAAATAACACATAGTTTCTCTCACTTTCTCTCTCTAACTTTCTCTCTCTAGAAATCATCAACCCCTTCATAGATTCATAGATTATCAATATTCTACATTTGGTATCAGAGCTATGGGGTGATTTAAGGTAGTGATTTGTGTGGTTTTTTAGTTTTTGATTGTATTAGTGTTCTTTAAGAAGATTCATCTTGATTCTTGGTGTTTTTGGTGTTTTTGTGATTGGGATTAGTGGATAAGTATTAGTTTTTACTTATTATTGTTGAAATCACAAAACTTTTTGGGTCATTTGGTCAAAATCTGGGTTTAATCTTCATATTAGTAGGTCGACTGTTCATCGTATTAAGGTTTCTGATTAACCCAGCAAAGGTTCCGGATCAAGAAGTTCCGGATCAAGAAGTTCCGGATCAAGAAGTTCCGGATCAAGAAGTTCCGAACAAAGAACTTCCGAACCAAGAAGTTCCGGATCAAGCCAAAAGTTCTGAACCAAGAAGTTCCGGATCAAGCCAAAGTTCCGAACCAAGAACTTCCGAATCAAGAAGTTCCGGATCAAGCCAAAAGTTCCGAACCAAGGACTTCCGAATCAAGAAGTTCCGGATCAAGCCAAAAGTTCCGAACCAAGGACTTCCGAATCAAGAAGTTCCGGATCAAGCCAAAAGTTCCGAATCAAGGTAATTCCAAGCCAAATCTTCTGAATCAAACTTCCGAATCAACAAAAAGTCCCGAATCAAGGGTTATTTTGCTTGTTTTTTCGACGATTTTTTTAGAGGATTTAATCTTGGTTTCTTACAACAAAAACACAACACAATTCACAAGCTTTACTTCACTGCTCGATCAACCGATAATCTTTGTCTCTTTGAAGTTAACAAAATGAATCCGAATTCAGTAATGCCTCAGATGACATCACTTACGGATATTTCCGTCATTACGGGAACGGATAATCGCCCGCCAATGCTCATCAAAGAAGTTTTTGAAGCATGGCAAGGCCGGATGATGTCTTATCTTAAGGGAAAATCGGTCTATGGGAGGCTTATGGTTAAGTCAATCTTAAATGGTCCACTTGACTATGGTACCATCGTGGCTAACAATGTGTCTCGACCAAGAGAATTTGAAGAACTTACACCAGCCCAACAACTTGTTGCCGATGCAGACGAGAAAGCTCTTCAAACAATTCTCCAAGCTCTTCCCCATGACATCTATAGGATGGTAAGTCAGTATACAGTGGCAAAGGATTTATGGGAACGTCTTAAGGTGTTGCTACAAGGTACGTCTCTCACCAAACAGGAAAGGGAATGTCAGTTGTATGACCTATTTGACAGATTCACTTACAACCCAGGGGAAACGCTTCACGATTATTACTTCAGATTCACCACACTCATGAATGATCTGAATGTATACAATCTGGTGATTGCTCCATTCCAGGTTAACACCAAATTCTTGAATACTTTACCTCAAGCTGAATGGGGTGAGTATATTACCGATGTTAAGTTAACCAGGGATCTGCATAAGTGCAATTTGGATCAACTATATGCTTTTCTTCAGCAGCATGAGAAACATGTGATCATGCACCGTTCTCCACGAGGTATGTACCCTGATTCATTAGCTTTGATGGCGAATCAACCAAGCTTGTCTCACAACAACACTCCTTATATTTTGGGACATCAAGCCTATCACCCATCACCTTACATGACACCAACCTTTCCCCAATACTCGATTTTACCACAACCACCCACCTCACATCAGCAACAATATCGGTTCAGTGCACCTTCATCACAATATGCTACACAACATCACCCAGCAAGTATTGCACCTTATGCTCAATCTTCATATTCTTCTTATCAAGAGAATGCAGCATATCCAACAAGCTACCCTGATCAAATGAGTATTCCTTCTAGTGATTATACAGCTCAAGATCAAGCAATGTACTGTGATGATGAGGAAGTCCCCGTTCCTGTATTCAAACAAGGTGCTGATCCGGTTGAAGTGTTAACCACTATGTCTGCTTATCTCACAAGGACTTTAAGCAAACGAGGATTTAGGGGATCAGCTCCTACCAACAATCAGTTGAGGAATTCATCCAATTCTCGCCAACAAGCTACTATTGAGAATGGTAGGGTAATGGTTCAGCCTATTCAACCATATCAGGGGAGACCTTCCACATCAACTACCAATGCTCGCACTGTCAATCATGCTCCTGCTCCAATGGTCAACAATCCTCCACGGGCTAATACAGGCAAGTTGAGAATGATTACTTGCTACAACTGCAAGGAAGAGGGTCACGTGTCCAGGGATTGTAAGAAACCCAAGAGGAGAAGGGATGGACAATGGTTTGCAGAAAAGATCTATCTGGTAAATGCTCAGGCACAAGGAAGGGAACTTGATGGAGAGGAGCTTGCATTTCTTGCTGATCCAGGGATTGCTGAACAAGACACGGTCACCACACAAAATGCAGCATACCAAGCAGATGATCTTGATGCGTATGACTCAGACTGTGATGACTTTCAATCTGCAAAGGCTGCTCTCATGGCAACTATCTCCAGCTTAGGGCCAGAAAAGAGATCTGAGGTACTAATTAATACCACCAATAATACCACTGATGCTAGTGTTCAACCACATCAAGTTGTGCAAGAGAGTGCTGATTCGAATGAATCTTCGGTGGTGAGTCTTTCAAATGAGGAGACAAACAATGATAGCAATATCAATGTGAGTCCCCAGACTTTGAGTGAATCACAACCGGGACCCATTTCGCATACGCCTACTCCTGCTCAACAAGATTTGGTCATGGTTCCTGCTACATTACTTAGCCAAATAAATGCTGCACTCTTAGAAACCTTAGCTAAGAATAAGAATTTGTCTGATGAGCTTGCCTTAAGCAATGAGAAAGTTCAAACCTTGGAACTAGTGCCTTCGTCTAGTGTTCTAACTAATCCCGAATATGATCACTTTAGAAACAAACAAATGGGTCACTTGCAAGAAATCGAAAACTTAAGAGCAAATCTGTCTAATGAACTTCAAGAAAAGGAGTTAGTGGTCACTAATTTTCAAAAACTTCAAACGGATTTTGAATCACTCGAGTCTAAGAAGAATGAAATGGAGATTAATGCTACTAATAAGATTAGAAGTCTAGATTACTTGCTGTTAAGACAATACGCTGCTTCTCAACTAGTTCACTTATTTGATGCTTCGTTTAGAGAGTTTAACTTATCACGTCTAAAAGGCCTTCCCCCTAATCCACGGTATGCAAAACAAGCTTTAAGACATAGTCCTAGACTTTATAATGCAACTCAATTAGGATTGGCTTTAGACCCGATTGTTTTTCCCGATGATCGAACAAGTAAGGATCTAGTTGATGAGGATCGGTCATACAATTCTGCAAAATATCCCGAGTGTGATTATTTTAAATTGAATAAGGAGCTTGCAAAAACGGATTTTAGAATTCGCTTCCATATGGACAAAGATCTCATAACAGCACCGACCTACATATTAGATGAAGAAAACCCTAGTACATTTCCTACACTTGTCAATATGGAAGGTCCTAAGGAAATTCCAAAGGATCTTCCACCTGTTAGCACTGTATGGTTAAACTTGCAAGAGATTAATCAATACTTTACTAATTTTGATAAGGTCATTTTGAAATGTACGACTTCAAATGGCTTAAACGCCGGAGAATGGGCTTTCGAACATATGAACGAGGTGTTTAAAAATGAGATCAATCCGTTTGTCGAAAGTCTAAAAGGAATTTTTGCATCTCTTAAGGAAAATCTTGTGTTTGAAATTGGTGAAGTTCAAAAAGTGTTTTATGAAATGGACACCGCTTACGAACTACAAGTAATTGAAAAAGAAAAGATTTTAACCGAATATGACCGATTCTTGTCTGCAGTAATCTCGTGTGATGTGCTTACTACTGTAAATGTTAATTATTCGAATGAGCTTACATCCGCTATGATTAATTGTGATGATGTGCATATATGTGATGATGTTTGTGATCTCTCTGTAAATGTTGCTGATACTGTAAATGAGGTAGATAATCATTCTTGTCACGAATCTAACGCTGAGTTTTTAAAGCTACAAGATTCTTACAATTTACTTTCAAAACGCTTTAATCAACTAGAACAACATTGTATATCTTTAGAATTAAAACAACAAACTCAAAATGAGGATCTTTTGATATCAAATAGTTGTGAAAACGGTGTTGAGACGAGTGACAAGATGATTGCCATTGTTAAGACATTAGAGGAAGAAATCATGAGATTGAAGAGAGATGTGTCATCAAATGAAACATTAAAATTGGAACTAGAGGCTGCAGAGTCTAAAAACCAAGTCTTAGAAACTAGACTTTCGTCTGTTCTAGGGGAGATGGATCGGACAAGACAGGGATTATCCGCTCTTTATGGTTCACTAGAAGAACGCTTCGCTTTTAATGCGGCACAGCAACAATCTTATGTTGAACAACTGAACCAAAAGTGCGAGGAAATCTCTGATTTAAACATCCTGCTCATAGACAAAAATATGGTTTTGGCTGAGTAAAAGGAGACACTTCTTCTCACCCGACAAGAAGTTGTTGATAACTTAGCTACCGACTCTGCACCGTCCACTAGTGCTCCAACAACCAAGTCAGTAGTGCTTTATAAGAATCCGCTTCATAAGAGAAACCCGGTTACCTACGATGATTATATGAGGAATGCCATTAAGCATGTTGATTGTAGGTAAATTTAGTCAACTTGCTTTAGGAAAAACAAGCAACTAAAAATAGCGGTAAGTATTAAACAAATGACTTTAGGAAAAATCAAGTGTTAATGACCCTTAATCAAATAAAGAGAAGAGAAAGAGTTCGTTTCCCAAGGAGGTATATGTGTTGTGAATTAACTTGTATTTCTTTGAGATTAATATTGAGAAGATGAGAAGACGGTCTCGTGAAAATTACACTATGACGTAAAAAACGTAAACGTAAAGCCGTAGAAAAACTACCAAATTAAAAATTTAACTAAAACCAAAAAAACAAAATCAAGAAAAGATTAAAAAGACTAAAACAAGTCTAAAATAATATAAATAAAGTTAAAAATCCAATAAAGATATTTTAAAACCTTTTATTAATTAAATAATTAATTTTAAATGCTAATTAAAGCCCTAAAATTAAATACAACTAATAAAATATTCCAAAATATGATTTTATTGGACAATTACTTAAATTATATTATTATGAGACTAAAAAGTAATTTTCTAAAAATTAAAACCTATTAAAACTATTTTTAAAACTCTAAAAATAATTAAAAATGATTAAAACCTAATTAAACTTAAAATAATTATAAAAATAAATCTAAAAGCTATAAAAATATTCTAAAAATGAAAAAGGTCCTAATTAATGATAAAGAATCTAGGAAAAATGAAAAAAGAAAGAAAAATAAAATTTTGAAAATTAAATAATAAAATAATATTAAAATATTGCTAAAAATAAAAAGTTTCTAAAATTAAAAATAAAAAATTTATAAAAATCCTAAATAATATAACTAATAGAAAAACACAAATTATAGCTCCTAAACCCTTTTTAATAATTTTATAAAAATCTTTAAAGTTTATAGAAAAAACTTAAAATAATATAAAATTAAAAATTAAAGTTTATAAAACCAAAACTTAATGTAAACCTCAAAATTAACCTAAAAATTATTTTTCCCTAATTAAAAACTACTTTTAACTATTTTTTATTGATTTATTAAAATAAGTCTATTAAATAAATTCTAGAAAATAATAGAAGAAAAGGAAAATTACAAAACCAAGCCAGAAAAATCACAATTCTAACAAGTATCCTAGGAAAAATAAGCTAATAAAAATTAGCTTATCAAATAAGCTGAAAAGAAGGAAAATAGCTACGGCTTTGATATAATAAGCTAGAAAAGAAATGGGTTAAAAGATTAACCAATCCACCCTTGGTCAGTAAAAGACCCAAGGGCAGGATGGTTATGTTGTTGGTGTGTTGAACGGCACGTCAGGGGTTCGAGGTGCGCTAACCCCCTTTTTGGAGTTTATTTTCTTTTTATTTTTTTTCTTTTTCAAATCAAAACAGTGACACTTAAACAAACTTAAAACACAATCCACTTCTCTTTTTAGCCAAGGATCAACAAGTTATGATCCAAAAACGTGGCCTGGTTCTATAAGTTTCTGATGAACAATTCAAGTGCACACTTGTGCACTTTTGATGCCAAGAGGACTTGGCTTGATGCTTATATGATGGATGTGTTGTGGACAAAAGGCACCCTTGTGCTTATTTAAGCACAAGGAGTCAATCAACAAGCAAATAACAAGCTCTTAGCACACAAATAATCAAACCAAGCACACAAAGGGGCAAAATAGAGTTGCTGATCTAAAGTGACAAGGTCTGGGGACTTATGAGCTAAACAGATTGCACAAACTTGAGTTTCAATGGTCCAAATCATGCATACAAACTCACAAGCTGACATACAAACCAAATCAATCCCTTCAATAACCTAGAACTTAACAGATTTCAAAATCAATGCACAATTTTCATGTAAAATATACAGAAAAGTGGTATGCAGATTTAGCTACTCTTTATCCTTTAAATCCACACCAAATTGCTTCTAACTTGCACTAAACTGAAACACCACTAACAACAATCCTATTCCAATCCTATTTCAACTGGTCTAACACCTTATGATAACCAAATCAAAAACTTTGCCCTGCTAAAATGCTTATCCAAACACCCTTTTAAAATCTGAAAACCAACTTTTTCACATCAAAACCTTACAAAACACTTTCAAACTGATTCCTATGGCATCTAACATGCATAAAAGTCCAAAAGAACACAAATCCAGTAACCTTAAACACAATTAAAGCAGGAAATCAAACAAGAGCATACAACTTCTATTTTTCTGAAAATTTCCAAAGGTAAAAGGATTTTACCTTAGGTCCTTACATCCAAGGACCTAGTGGTTGCATAACCACCTCCTTATGCACCCGGGTGCATGCAGAACACAAATCAACAATGATGAACCTGTTTAAGAACAAATCAAAGAAAAAGAACAAGGATAATATGCAATATACTTTTTCTGATTTCTTTCTTACTTAAACCTTTCCAAAAACCTTAAAAACTTCTCAAAACGTTTTTGTAACACTAAATCACCAATTACTTAAACCTCTTAACATCCAAAACCTTAGAACAAATTTCTTCCAAAAATCTCAATTTTCAGAAACTTATTAAATAACTTTGAAAAACAAAGTTACTTAACCAAATAAACAATGGAACTCAGAATCAAGCTTTCACACTTCACACAACTTTTAAAAACAATAAAAAGGCATTACACTTGAATAAATCAAAAACCAAACTTTTATTTCTTTAAAAAGGAATTACAAGGAGAAAAGCTTGAAACTGGAACAAGGGGTCATCACAGGTTGATGCCTCCTTTTATACTACTCTATAGAAGAACCTAGAAGACTAAAAACACAAACCCTAACAGTAGAAAATCCCAAATTTGCCCTTGACGATTTTGAGGTATGAGTTGTCCAAATTTGATCTAAACCGTTCCTTTGTGCGTTGTGAGTAAGCAAATAACCTTAGCCTTTGATTTGGGACACGTCACATGCCTTGGAGGACAAGGTGTGATGTGATTGGTTGAGAGGGGAATTGGGGGTGGGGTCTACAGTGAGTGGGTTGCGGGTTTTAGGAGTGGGATAGCTTTCTGCACATGTGAATCACACATGTGCAAGGTGAATTTGTTTTTAACCCATGTTTAAGTGAGATAGAACCTGGGGTGAAAAAGGGAACAGTAACTTTCATTTGATCCGTATTTGGGGGAAACACATGTGTTAGGCGCCAGTTTCTTTTAAATCTTTCAAAGTTAGCACATTTGGTCCTTATGTTTCCTTTCTTTTGTCTTTTTACTTTTAAAACCCATCAGCGCCCTTATAAGCTTGTATCAACTTTCACACTTTGTCATTTTTGGCACAAACTTTGACAAAAAGGTTTCAAAGGTAGTTTTTGACATTTTTGAATATTTCAAGGGCTGTTCTTGGACAATGTTGATCTTCAAAGGTCTTCTTTGTATCTTTAACTTCATGAGGGACCATAGTTGACAAATTTGATTTGTTGAGGGACCAATCTTGTCATTTCTTCAAAGTTGAAGGACCTTTTTGTAATTTTGACAAACTTAAGGGACCAAACTTGTAATTATTAATATACAAGGGTTTTAAGTGTCATTTCTTCATAGAATGAGGATCAATCTTGTTTGTCTTCAAGTCTTCAAGGGTATTTGATGAAAATTCCATGATTAGGGCCCGGTTCATTGTACGGCTTCGTTTCTCGTGTCCGTTTTTCCTTGTATCTTGTGATCTTTTGTCTTTTTCACGATATCCATACCTAAAATACACAAGTAAACAAACACAAGCATATATATGGTATTTTATGACATTTTAGTTCATTTAAAGCCCGAAAAGAACGATGAGATCATGTATAAATGCCATCTCATCACTCCCCCATACTAAGCCATTGCCGTGCCCTCACGCAATGCTAGAATAAAGTATCTAAGCATCACCAAAGTTCAATTTTATTAACCTTTATTGAAGAGTAAAAGACTTGCAAAATACTACGATGATGTGTAAAGACATAATGTATGATTTTCATCACCAAAATGTGACTTTTAGGGTCAAAGAATAGAAACAAGTTAATGTCCCTTAGAGTAAATTTCGTCATCCTTGATTGTCATACATTCCATGCTAAGTGCAAAAACAAGATCATTGTTGGTACAAGTCACAATGCTAACACTACTCATATGTCCAAATTGTGTAATACTTTTTCTCCCCGCAATCCTAGTTATTATAAAAGGAAATGGGTTACTAGCATTTTTTATCTATTTGTCATGGATCACAAGTGATTCATATTGACTTATTTAAGTAGTTATTAGTCCGAAAGCAAAGTAGCACGATTTGATCAATAGTTAGCCGAAGGACAAAATCTTTTAAAACGGCTTCTCGTGTATCTCCTTAAGTTCATATCTTGGCATAACTCGTTTCACGATTTGAGACCTTTCTCGGACCGATATTTGGCATGTACTTCATACTTCAAATCTTGGGAAGACGTTCTCGAAATTATGGTCTTCTCTTCATATATTGGAATTTCTTCACTTGACGTTTTTGAGAGATTCTTCATATAGGACCACGACTTCATCATTTTTCTTCAATCTTTACTTTGGATTTTGATTTACAACGATCCGCCTCCTTTTCGGACTTGGATATATTTATCCTCATACCTTGTTAGGGTCTTTTTGGATAGACTTTCTCCATTCTTTAGGGGAGTAATTGCTTCTCGTCGTGTGTCTCGATCCTTCATATTGATTTTGGAATAATGATACTTCACATCATCTTTGGATCTTTAGCAAAAAATAGAGCTCCTCATGCCTTGTTAGGGCCTTTTTGGATGATCGCCAATCTTCGCGTCCCGCTTCAATAAGTTATGCCTTGGCTATGAACTCTATTCAACCCCGAGCAACTTTTAAACGATCTTGTGCTAGAGGCTAAGTAACCTTTCAAATCGTACGACCTTACTTATTGCAATTATGATTTATTCCTAATGCATTGATCTTATGGGAAGAAAAAGCCACAATTAAAAACATATGAGTTTTTGAAAGAACACTTTCATGTTCTACGTTTAGCATGATCACTTGTCTAACTCTATCATTTCTCATTCTTCACTATATAAAGACCTCTAATTAAAGAGACTCGTGAATACTTAGCCATGCAAGTCAAAATTAAGCCAAATTTGGATTAGCTTTCATTAAGACTATATCAAAGTTTTGGGTTTTCAAGCCACCTATAGGATCTTGCACTTTCTTGGACTTTTTCAAGTTTAGAGAATGCATTTTATAGTTCCCTTGATAAGTGACTTTCTAGAATCAATTATAGGAACTTGCGAAAAGTTCTTGTTCTTAACCCGAATGAATTAAGACTTTCGCGTTTTAAAGCTCCCTATATAAAAGTCTAGCAAAACTTGAATTGAGCGGGTTAAGGAATGTAAATGGCTCCAAATGCCCATCAAGTCAAAAATTAACTCTTTTTCTTCCCATCGGAAAATATACATTCGTGTCTTAAAAACACTTATGAAAACTAAGAAAAATATTAAAATTTGGCCATTTTTAGCCTTATTAGCAAAACAAAACATTGAAAGTTGGAAAGCGTGAGGGCGTAGCAAAGCAAGTACCTATTCACCCCCCCATACTAAAAGTAAACATTGTCCTCAATGTTTCGAGTCTAAAGGTGGAGCACCCCCATACTAGAGACGAAGATTCGAATGCTTAGGATCTAGCATGGAAAGGGTGATCAACAATATATCTAAAGCCGTTTATTAATTATGCTAAAAGATAATTGTTAGAACAATAAAGGATAAGTCATGGAATCGTGAAAAACTTCTTCAAACGAACGATGGAGGCTCACGTAAATGAACACGAGAGTCTTCAATCGTAGATGATGAATATGATCTAGATATCACAATCACAAACAACCACGAGACAATGAGTTGGAAGGGTACAAGTCCCCTTATTAGTGAATATAAAAGATAAGCATGGGATCTCCCCCACGAGGCACCTCGTTTTTGATTACCGAGTCATGAGCTCGACTCGATCCCCTCAAAATGTGAACATTTAGGGAAAATCATGGTGTGGTCAATTTTTGGCGGGGCTTACATGATAAACAAGGCCCAAAAAGCAACCGGTATAAAGGACTAAGTCCTTAGATGATGCAAAATACCGGGGTCGAAAATGGCGTTCTCGTTTTCATTGGAAAAACAAATTAACACCACTCCAACATGTGCCATAAACTCAAAGAGTTTGAAGAAAAGAGAAGAGAAGTAGAAGGGTGAGACAATTGGTAAGACAAACGTTTGAGCTACTCGAGGTAGACTCGCACCAAGCAAATAGATATAGTTTCCATTTATTGCATCGGTGGAAGACCGAGATTTCCCTTTACATGAAATTCCGGGATCGAATATCTCGTCCTCGGTGGACAAGGATGAGGGAACATAAGGGGCTTCCCCCATACTAGAACCACACAAAACATCGTCAAGAGGAGTAGACGAGTTTGTAGTACTCAAATCACGTGGTGATGACGGAGTTAGATTTGTAGAAAAATCAATTAAATCACATTTAAGATCTTTTCCTTTTTTATCTTCTAAACTCTCCTTATGAAAACCCTTGTTGATTATGTCGAAAATATTCGGTGTTTCTAAGACGATGTTAGTTACACTAAAAATTCTCACATTTTGAAACCGTTTTGGTTTTGGTGGTGGCAAGTTCTCAAAACGTTTATCGACGAAGAAAACCTCCCCATTAGGGTCTACATATTCATCATCCGAAAGATCTTCCTTAGAAACCGGCAACTTATCAACACTTTTCAAGAATGAATGCTCGAGATGAGGCGAAGAATTTTTCGATTCAAGTATTGACGGTTTCTTCTTTGTAGGTTTTGCACTCATAACCTCCACCGGCGGAGGAAATGGTAAATTGTTTTTGGCGACATTCCCTAAAACTCTTGGTGAAAATTCTTTGCAAATGACATTGGTCGAGTCACCATGGTTTAAAGTTGCAATAGAATAAACATGAGAAAGATTGGAGTTTTGTGTTGCATTGATGACAAGTTCTTCTTCATTGAAACGAAGGGTGATTTTACGAGCATGAACATCGATAAGTGCTCGTGATGTATCCAAAAATGAACGACCCAAAATGAGAGGAACTTTTCGATCGATGGGAATGTCTACAACGATAAAGTCAACGGGATAGTAAAACTTTCCGACTTTAACGAAAACGTCCTCGGCTACTCCACATGCCATGATCGTAGAATGATCGGCCATCTCGATAGACATGTTCGAAGGAGTAAGAGCCGGAAGCGAAAGCGATTTGAAAATCTCGAGAGGCATCAAATTAATACTAGCGCCAAGATCGGCCAAGGCGTAGCATTCCTCCATATCTTGAATTGCACACGGAATCAAAAATTTACCGGGATCACCGACTTTTTGTGGTATGCGGCTTAGAAAAACCGATGAACAACTAGACGATTGTTGTAACTTTTCTTTGTTGTTTAGCATACTTTTGAAGTTTGCGGCGAATCGAGGCATCATGATTAAAGCATCGGCAAAACTTATGTTAAAATGCAAATCACGAAACATTTTCATAAATAGCTCAAATTGATAATTGTTCCGTTCTTGTGCTTTCTCTTTGTTTCGTCTCGAAGGGTAGGGTAAAGGTGGTGTGGGTTGGTCATTAGGCAACGGCCTTGGAAACTCGGGTTCCACAATTGGTATTGGTGTAACCGTAGGTGTGGTTTGAGCGGTACTTTGTGGGATTGTAATATTCTCCTTTTCGACCATCACCTCGGGTTCTTTCTCGATTTCCTTCTCCTTAGAAGTACTTGGACGAGAGATTGGTTCCTTGAAAGTTTTACCACTTCGTGTAGCAACAACCTTCAATTCTCCCCTCGGGTTGTTAATGGTATCACTAGGAAGACCACCCGAAGAAGAGGGCTTACACATGATTGCTTCAAACATCTTAGCCATTCGGTCCTCAAATTTTGATTGCCTAGCATCCGCTTTTAATAACTCTTGCTTAATCTCATGTTGTCCTAATTCCATCTTTTGTTGGTTTTGTTGAAGACGTTGGACATTTCCTTCCATTTTGTTTGCATGAGTTTTAAGTTCATTAGCAAGTTCATTTTTAAGCTCGTTTTTCAACTCAGATCTTAAGCTAATCATCTCACGTTGCATGTTATCAAATTTTGCATCATTTGCTTTTGCATAATCCAAAAATTCTCCTTGCAAATTTTTCGTGTGAGCATTTTGAAAACCTTGTGTAGTGTTTTGAAAATCACGGTTTTGGTTTTGATTAGAGATTTGTCCATTCCCACTTTGATAATTCCCTTTGTTGTAATTGCGTGTGTTGCCTTTGTAATTACCTTGGTTGTTGTTTCGATAATTGTTAACATTTTGGTTTGGTGGAGCTTGATTTGGACAAGAACCTTGGCCGTTTTGGTTGTAAGTTCCCGTTGCTACATAAGCACTCGAAGTGTTACCATCCGCGGTAATGCACTCGGAAAGATCATGAGCTCCCCCACAAGATAAACAACTCTTAGCAACCGCTTTAACCGAAGCGGAATTGGAAGCTTCTTGAGCCTTCCAATGGGACATTAGATTAGCAAATCTATCAAAAAACCGATTTTCCTCATTAGCTTCATCATGTAAGGCGTTAATGCTACGAGACGATTGTGATGACGATGACGAACCCATATTGGCAACACTCGGTGTGTTACGAGGGCTATAAACCTTAGATCGATTCTCAATGATTTGTAAAGCCTCATTTGTCGTCTTGCACAAAAAATTACCACCCGCGGCGGCATTCAAATAATCTCGTTCATGATCATTAAGCCCATTATAAAAAGTATCCACTTGATGTAATTCCGAAAAATCATGGTGAGGACATTCATGTAACATCTCTTTAAATCGTTCCCATGCCATTGAAAAACTTTCATTGTTACGTTGCACAAATCGTGAAATCTCATTTTTTAAGTGTGTTGTTTTAGATGGTGGAAAAAACTTGTTCACAAACTTAGAAACGAGATCGGCCCATGTCAAAATCGAATTTGGCGGTTCTTTCTCGAGCCAAATTTTTGCGGGTCCATCCAACGAGTATGGAAACAACATCATTTTAATGGCGTCATGTGGAACATCTTTGAATTTGCTAGTGGCGGTGAGACGGTTGAAATTCCTAATGTGGTAATGCGGGTTGTCTTTCTCGTGACCTCGAAACTTATTTGCTTGCAACATCGACATTAAACCCGTCTTAATCTCGAAATTCTCCGCAAGGATGGCGGGAATAACAATGGCCTCTCCAAAACCCTCGGTGGGTGCTTGTAGCAACTCCATCATAGTACGATTAGTCATTACGACTTCTTGTTCTATAATAGGTTCAACAATTGGAGGTTCTTCAACAATCAACGATCCTTGATTTGCTTGCTTTTGAAGACGTTTACGAGCTCGTTTAGCTTGATTACGAGTGATCATAAACTACACGAAGAATGGGAGGTGAGCAAAGAAGATTCTTTTTGGTTGTTTTGTGAATTTTCAATTTAATTTGTGTTTTTGATGATATTTAATTTTTTTGGATTTTGGTGTATCTTCGTAGACAACAATCTACAAAATCTCTCCTCGAATCAAACTCTTGATTAAAGAAGCCTCAAAGGAATGAAAACGATCACGTGGAGTGAACGCCTTCGAATGACTTTAGAACTTTGGTGAAAACCAAATTGTTCACGAGGGTTTAATCACAAAGAAAACCAAGCAAATATAGTATACGTATTAATACTTTGGGCGGCAAAACCCTCGATTAGCCTTCAATCTCAAAATACTCACAAGCAAGCGGGGAAACGAGGCGGCGCGAAGCACTTAAGAGCCTTTTTCCTTAGGGTATATTTTATAATACCCGCCTTATACCCACCTTATAGTTTGTATTTTTCAAAATCGAGCTTCACGAAAGTATTTATCTATTTTTGCCTTTTCTTTTTGTTTGAGATTCGAATACAATAATTAGGAGATCAAATCCCAATTAAGGTTGTGTTTTCACACTTTTGGAGATATTGTATTTTGGTTGTGATACTTAATACAATATATTAATAATATTTGTACAAGAAAAACCAAGAAAACCGATAATACGTGTTAAGGGAGTTCCACTTAACACAAATACTATTATGGATAATATCAAAAACAAAAGCTTCCAAATTAAAGCACAACACACCTCCCCGGCAGCGGCGCCAAAATGATTGTAGGTAAATTTAGTCAACTTGCTTTAGGAAAAACAAGCAACTAAAAATAGCGGTAAGTATTAAACAAATGACTTTAGGAAAAATCAAGTGTTAATGACCCTTAATCAAATAAAGAGAAGAGAAAGAGTTCGTTTCCCAAGGAGGTATATGTGTTGTGAATTAACTTGTATTTCTTTGAGATTAATATTGAGAAGATGAGAAGACGGTCTCGTGAAAATTACACTATGACGTAAAAAACGTAAACGTAAAGCCGTAGAAAAACTACCAAATTAAAAATTTAACTAAAACCAAAAAAACAAAATCAAGAAAAGATTAAAAAGACTAAAACAAGTCTAAAATAATATAAATAAAGTTAAAAATCCAATAAAGATATTTTAAAACCTTTTATTAATTAAATAATTAATTTTAAATGCTAATTAAAGCCCTAAAATTAAATACAACTAATAAAATATTCCAAAATATGATTTTATTGGACAATTACTTAACTTATATTATTATGAGACTAAAAAGTAATTTTCTAAAAATTAAAAGCTATTAAAACTATTTTTAAAACTCTAAAAATGATTTAAAAATGATTAAAACTAATTAAACTTAAAATAATTATAAAAATTAATCTAAAAGCTATAAAAATATTCTAAAAATGGAAAAGGTCCTAATTAATGATAAAGATCCTAAGAAAAATGAAAAAGAAAGAAAAATAAAATTTTGAAAAATTAATATTAAAATAATATTAAAATATTGGTAAAAATAAAAAGTTAATAAAATTAATTCTAAAAAATTTCTAAAAACTTAAAATATTCTAACTAAGAGAAAAACACAAATTAGAGCTCCTAAACCTTTTTTAATAATTTTATAAAATTCTTTAAAGTTTATAAAAAACCTTAAAATAATATAAAATTAAAAATTAAAGTTTATAAAACCTAAACTTAATGTAAACCTCAAAAATATTAAATAAAACCTAAAAATTATTTTTCCTAAAAATTAAAAATCTTTTTTCTATTTTTTAATGACTTTATAAAAAACGGGTATTAAATAAATCCTAGAAAATAATTAAATAAACGGAAAAATATAAAATTTAGCTAGAAAAGTCAACAAAACTATAAATGTCCTAGGAAAATTGAAAATAAGCAAAAACGCTTAATAAATAAGCTGAAAATAAGTGATTAAGCTACGGCTTTAATTTAAATAAGCTAGAAAGAAAATGGGTTAAATAACACTTGAAAACAAAACTCTCAGTCAAAGTCCCCAGGGCGCAATGGTAACTTGTATGTGTTGTGAGAGGAGTGGCGCAGGTTCGAGTCCTGGCCACGTCCTTTTTGGAGTTTATTTTCTTTTTATTTTTTTTCTTTTTCAAATCAAAACAGTGACACTTAAACAAACTTAAAACACAATCCACTTCTCTTTTTAGCCAAGGATCAACAAGTTATGATCCAAAAACGTGGCCTTGTTCTATAAGTTTCTGATGAACAATTCAAGTGCACACTTGTGCACTTTTGATGCCAAGAGGACTTGGCTTGATGCTTATATGATGGATGTGTTGTGGACAAAAGGCACCCTTGTGCTTATTTAAGCACAAGGAGTCAATCAACAAGCAAATAACAAGCTCTTAGCACACAAATAATCAAACCAAGCACACAAAGGGGCAAAATAGAGTTGCTGATCTAAAGTGACAAGGTCTGGGGACTTATGAGCTAAACAGATTGCACAAACTTGAGTTTCAATGGTCCAAATCATGCATACAAACTCACAAGCTGACATACAAACCAAATCAATCCCTGCAATAACCTAGAACTTAACAGATTTCAAAATCAATGCACAATTTTCATGTAAAATATACAGAAAAGTGGTATGCAGATTTAGCTACTCTTTATCCTTTAAATCCACACCAAATTGCTTCTAACTTGCACTAAACTGAAACACCACTAACAACAATCCTATTCCAATCCTATTTCAACTGGTCTAACACCTTATGATAACCAAATCAAAAACTTTGCCCTGCTAAAATGCTTATCCAAACACCCTTTTAAAATCTGAAAACCAACTTTTTCACATCAAAACCTTACAAAACACTTTCAAACTGATTCCTATGGCATCTAACATGCATAAAAGTCCAAAAGAACACAAATCCAGTAACCTTAAACACAATTAAAGCAGGAAATCAAACAAGAGCATACAACTTCTATTTTTCTGAAAATTTCCAAAGGTAAAAGGATTTTACCTTAGGTCCTTACATCCAAGGACCTAGTGGTTGCATAACCACCTCCTTATGCACCCGGGTGCATGCAGAACACAAATCAACAATGATGAACCTGTTTAAGAACAAATCAAAGAAAAAGAACAAGGATAATATGCAATATACTTTTTCTGATTTCTTTCTTACTTAAACCTTTCCAAAAACCTTAAAAACTTCTCAAAACGTTTTTGTAACACTAAATCACCAATTACTTAAACCTCTTAACATCCAAAACCTTAGAACAAATTTCTTCCAAAAATCTCAATTTTCAGAAACTTATTAAATAACTTTGAAAAACAAAGTTACTTAACCAAATAAACAATGGAACTCAGAATCAAGCTTTCACACTTCACACAACTTTTAAAAACAATAAAAAGGCATTACACTTGAATAAATCAAAAACCAAACTTTTATTTCTTTAAAAAGGAATTACAAGGAGAAAAGCTTGAAACTGGAACAAGGGGTCATCACAGGTTGATGCCTCCTTTTATACTACTCTATAGAAGAACCTAGAAGACTAAAAACACAAACCCTAACAGTAGAAAATCCCAAATTTGCCCTTGACGATTTTGAGGTATGAGTTGTCCAAATTTGATCTAAACCGTTCCTTTGTGCGTTGTGAGTAAGCAAATAACCTTAGCCTTTGATTTGGGACACGTCACATGCCTTGGAGGACAAGGTGTGATGTGATTGGTTGAGAGGGGAATTGGGGGTGGGGTCTACAGTGAGTGGGTTGCGGGTTTTAGGAGTGGGATAGCTTTCTGCACATGTGAATCACACATGTGCAAGGTGAATTTGTTTTTAACCCATGTTTAAGTGAGATAGAACCTGGGGTGAAAAAGGGAACAGTAACTTTCATTTGATCCGTATTTGGGGGAAACACATGTGTTAGGCGCCAGTTTCTTTTAAATCTTTCAAAGTTAGCACATTTGGTCCTTATGTTTCCTTTCTTTTGTCTTTTTACTTTTAAAACCCATCAGCGCCCTTATAAGCTTGTATCAACTTTCACACTTTGTCATTTTTGGCACAAACTTTGACAAAAAGGTTTCAAAGGTAGTTTTTGACATTTTTGAATATTTCAAGGGCTGTTCTTGGACAATGTTGATCTTCAAAGGTCTTCTTTGTATCTTTAACTTCATGAGGGACCATAGTTGACAAATTTGATTTGTTGAGGGACCAATCTTGTCATTTCTTCAAAGTTGAAGGACCTTTTTGTAATTTTGACAAACTTAAGGGACCAAACTTGTAATTATTAATATACAAGGGTTTTAAGTGTCATTTCTTCATAGAATGAGGATCAATCTTGTTTGTCTTCAAGTCTTCAAGGGTATTTGATGAAAATTCCATGATTAGGGCCCGGTTCATTGTACGGCTTCGTTTCTCGTGTCCGTTTTTCCTTGTATCTTGTGATCTTTTGTCTTTTTCACGATATCCATACCTAAAATACACAAGTAAACAAACACAAGCATATATATGGTATTTTATGACATTTTAGTTCATTTAAAGCCCGAAAAGAACGATGAGATCATGTATAAATGCCATCTCATCACATGTCGATCTTCTTAGGGATATTTTAGACGATCTTTATGCCTTAGATCCCTCAAGTAGCGACTATTATTCGGCTCATGAATATATTAAGCGAGTTCAATATTGCTTAGCATATTTGCAATACATAGGTACACCAGGTTCGGCACTACTTAATAATAGGCCCATTGCTGTCACTCCATTTAATAAGACTCCAGGAGCGAAACCGTCATTGGCACAATCAAGTAAGACACCTTTAAAATCTGTTGCTAATATTCCCACTTTGCCTTCTACAGGATTAAAAGAGACTACTAAGGCTAAAGGATCGCCACTCAAGAAAGATAAGATCAAGCCCTCCACTAGTAGTGCCACAAAGAAGAAAGTAGAAGTTCACAATAGGAATGCTAGTTCAGTTTTAAATAAAAAGAATCATGTTAAGACTAAAAGCTCTGCGCCTGTGCAGCAGCCTAAACCATTCGTGAATTCTGATTTAAATTGTTGGAATTGTAATGAATGTATGTTTTCCCAACGTCATGATTTGTGTCTGATTGATCACGTGAATGAAATGAATGCTATTAAGAATGGTCTTGAATGGAAGCCAACGGGTAGAACTCGTGCCCAAGTTGGCTGGCAATGGCGTCCCACTGGTAGGACCTTTACATTAGATGGAAAAATGTGCCCTTTAACTAGGAATGCATCCATTGAGGTTAGGTCTGAGCGTCCTTTAGGTAGGAACACTCGCACTCAAGTATGGAAACAGCGCCCTTTAATTAGGTCAGCCCCCACTATAGTGCCTATCAGTGAAGAAATACCTCAGGATTTAAGCCAACTAGAATCTACACCACCTATTAAGAAAAAGAAGGCTAGGAAATCTAAGAAACCTAGAGTTAGCAAATCTAAGATTATTAAATCTGTACCTGCTAATAACAAGGAACACTCATATTCCGATACCTCTACATTGTCTTCGTGTGGTGATATTTTCAGGTGGTCCAAATCATCCTGTGGTATTTGGACTCCGGTTGTTCAAAACATATGACCGGAAATCGCTCGATGCTCTGAAATTTCGTCAGCAAGTTTCTTGGTACGGTTAAATTCGGGAATGATCATATAGCAAAGATAATGGGGTATGGTGAATATCAGATTGGAAACGTGACGATTTCAAGGGTATATTATGTAGAAGGTCTTGGTCATAATTTATTCTCAGTAGGACAGTTTTGTGATTCCAACCTTGAGGTTGCTTTTCGACAACACACTTGTTTCATCCGCAACTTGGAAGGAAAAGATTTGTTGAAGGGATCTCGTGGTGCAAATCTATATACCTTGTCCTTACAAGACATGATGGCCGCCTCTCCAGTATGTCTTCTCTCTAAAGCATCTAAGACCAAGTCATGGTTATGGCATCGCAGATTATCTCATCTTAACTTTGATGCTATTAATCATCTGGCTAAAAACGATTTAGTTCGTGGTCTTCCAAAGCTTAAATTTCACAAGGACCATTTATGTTCCGCGTGTTCAAGGGGGAAAAGTACCAAGAAATCTTACAAGCCCAAAGCTGAAGATACCAATCAAGAAAAACTTTATCTTTTGCATATGGATCTTTGTGGGCCAATGAGAACTGAAAGTGTGAGCGGTAAGAAATTCATTCTGGTAATTGTGGATGATTTCTCAAGGTTTACATGGGTTAGATTTCTACGTACAAAGGATGAAGCACCGAAGGCTATCATCACTTTTCTGAAATTTATTCAGGTACGTTTGAATACTACTGTCCGCCGTATTCGTACAGACAATGGTACAGAGTTCGTCAACCAGACTCTTCGTGATTATTATGAAGGAGTTGGTATCTCACATGAAACATCCGCTGCACGCACTCCACAACAAAACGGTGTCGTTGAAAGACGGAATCGTACACTTATGAAAGCTGCTAGGACTATGCTTATCTATGCGAATGCTCCATTGTTCTTGTGGGCAGAGGCTATATCTACTGCATGTTTCACCTAAAACCGTTCTATCATTCGGAAACGCCATGGAAAAACACCTTATGAGCTTCTACATGACCGTAAACCCGATGTTTCATTTTTTCATGTGTTTGGTGCTCTTTGTTATCCAAACATCAATAGTGAGAACTTGGGTAAGCTTCAACCAAAAGCCGATATAGGTATTTTCATTGGCTACTCACCGTCCAAGAAAGCATACCGAATCTATAACCGTCGTCTTGGCAAGATTGTAGAAACTATGGATGCAGATTTCGACGAGCTAACAGCGATGGCTTCTGAGCAACACAGCTCTGAATCCGCGCTTCATGAGATGGGAACCGGTGCTATTAGTTCCGGATTAGTTCCCAATAATCCTACTTCTACATCATTTTTACCACCATCAAGGCCCGAGTGGGATAAACTGTTTCAACCGTTGTTTGATGAATTCTTCGATCCCCCGACTGATGAAGTTCCAGCACCTGTAGTAATTGCTCCAATACCTGAAGTGGTTGCTCACGCTAATGAACCTTTATCTAATGCATCTACAATTCACATTGAACCGGATGCACCTTCACCAAGTGATTCTCAAACTACACCTGAATCATCACCCCTACTTGTGCCTAATGATGTGGAAGAGGATTCTACTGATCACGACTTGGAATATGCTCACTTGCAAGAGCTTCCTTTCTTTGGTGTAGCGATCCCTGAAAACCCTTCAGCCGCGTCTACCTCAGAAGAAGCTCCTTCTATTGTTCACTCCAGACCACCTAGGATTGAAAACCATAGCACTAAATGGACAAAAGATCACCCAATTAGGAATGTTATTGGAGATCTAGATCGACCAGTCTCTACACGCCATCAATTACAAGAGAGTGCACTTTATTGCTACTTTGATGCATTTCTCTCTGAAGTTGAACCTAAAAAATGGCAGCAGGCTATGACCCAATCATCTTGGATTGAAGCTATGCAGGAGGAACTAAATGAATTCCAACGACTTGAAGTATGGGAATTGGTTCCTCTCCCTGACAAGGTTAACATCCTTACTTTGTTATGGGTTTATAAGGTTAAACTTGATGAGATGGGTGCGGTATTGAAGAATAAGGCTAGATTGGTCGCTAGAGGATATAAACAAGCCTTGGGTATAGACTTTGAAGAATCTTTTGCTCCTGTGGCTACATTGGAGGCTATTAGACTATTTCTTGCGTATGTTGCTCATATGAACATGATCGTCTATCAAATGGATGTGAAGACGGCATTTTTGAACGGTGAACTAAGGGAAGAAGTCTATGTTAGTCAGCCGGATGGGTTCGTCAGTACGGAGTTTCCTAATCATGTGTACAAGCTTAAGAAGGCTCTCTATGGGTTGAAACAAGCTCCACGTGCGTGGTACGATCTCCTGTCAACATATCTCATTTCGGAAGGCTTCTCCAAAGGCAAGGTGGACCCCACTCTATTCACTCTCAAGGAAGGCAACGACATGATTCTGGTACAAATTTATGTTGATGATATAATATTTGCTGCCACTAACATAGAATTGTCAAATCGATTTGAGAAGATAATGTCCACACGCTTTCAGATGTCGATGATGGGAAAATTTTCATTTTTCTTAGGATTACAGATTTCTCAGAATCCCAGAGGCATCTTTATTAATCAATCCAAATATGCTCTAGAATCTCTTAAGAAATATAACTTTGAAAATTGTGACCCCGTGGACACTCCAATGGTGGAGAAATCCAAGTTAGATGAAGATAGGAATGGGACTATTGTCGATCCAAAACTTTACCGTGGGATGATCGGCACCCTTCTATATCTGACTGCTAGCAGGCCTGATTTGCAATTTGCTGTATGCATGTGTGCCCGGTATCAGGCTCGGCCTACCGAAAAGCACCTACATGTTGTGAAAAGGATCTTTCGGTACCTAAAAGGAACACTTCATCGTGGTCTATGGTATCCGAAAGATTCCTCTATTGCTTTAATATCATACGCAGATGCCGATCATGCTGGATGTCAAGACACGAGGCGTAGCACTTCTGGATCTGTGCAACTCCTTGGAGATAGATTGATCAGTTGGTCTTCAAAAAGGCAGAAAAGCGCTGCAATATCAAGCACGGAGGCTGAATACATCGCCATGTCCGGTTGTTGTGCTCAAGTCCTTTGGATGAGATCATAATTAACTGACTACGGTTTGGGATTCAACAAAATCCCGATGTATTGTGACAACAAGAGCGCCATTGCCCTTTGCTGCAACTATGTTCAACACTCCCGGGCCAAGCACATAGACATTCGCTACCATTTCATTAAGGAGCAGGTGGAGAACGGAGTGATCGAGCTGTATTTTGTCACTACTGAGTACCAGCTGGCGGATATGTTCACCAAATCCTTAGATCGAGGACGAATCGAGTTTTTGATCGACAAGCTTGGCATGAAATCATTCACCCCAGCGACTCTCAAAGAGTTGGCAGAAGAATCAGCTGAATAGTCGTGGTAAACTATTCAGAGTATCCTTTGTTCGTGATCATGTATATTATAGTAAATATATAAACCACAAAAGAAAAATATTTAAACTTCTAATTCACCTTACTTATCCTTAAATCTGTTAAAAGTGCTCAATTTATCAGTTTAAATCAACTTAGGGTTTATGATTAATTTAGGGGTAATTAACTAGGGATTTTTGGTGGGTTTTGTGCGGATTAGCTTTAGATAATGAGGTATTGCCTTAGATTACCTTAGAAATCACAAATGCGCTTAGATTTAACCTTATAGGCTGCGTTTTTGATGTTACGGATGAACAAAGATAAGAACTTCCGAATGAAGGACATTTTGAACAAAACTTCCGAATGAAGGATTTTTTTTTCTGAAAACTTCCGAATGAAGGAAGTTCCGAATGAAGGACTTCCGAATGAAGGAAGTTCCGAATGAAGAACTTCCGAATGAAGGAAGTTCCGAATGAAGAACTTCTGAATGAAGGAAGTTCCGAATGAAGAACTTCCGGATGAAGGAAGTTCCGAATGAAGAACTTCCGGATGAAAGAAGTTCCGAATGAAGAACTTCCGGATGAAGGAAGTTCCGAATGAAGAACTTCCGGATGAAGGAAGTTCCGAATGAAGGAATGTTCCGGATGAAGGAAGTTTCGAATGAAGGAAGTTCCGGATGAAGGAACTTCCGAATGAAGAACTTCCGGATGAAGGAAGTTCCGAATGAAGGAACTTCCGGATGAAGGAAGTTCCGAATGAAGAACTTCCGGATGAAGGAAGTTCCGAATGAAGGAACTTCCGGATGAAGGAAGTTCCAAATGAAGGAATGTTCCGGATGAAGAAGTTCCGAATGAGGAAAAGTTCCGGATGAAGAGTTGTTTGATTATTATTGTTTGCATGTTATATGTACTTGTTGTATTATGTTATGAAATGTGTTATGCTTAGAAGTAAGAATGATATATATCTATATGTTTTTGTGCATCAACCTTTCATGTCTTATCTTAAGCAGATACAATGACTAATCCAACAGTACAAGCAATCCAAGACTCTAGAGAAGCCGATATTGCTAAAGCACGAACCCTTAAGTTTATACCCAACAACTACAGGATGAAGCAAGTCTCAAAATCCACTCACCGTGGATTTAAAGTAGCCATCGCAATCCTTGATCAATCCCATTTTAAGAATGCTTTGAGAAGTAGTGCCTCGGTGCCTTATGAGTATATGTATGAATTTTGGGCTACCAAGGAAATCACTTCAAACAAGATCACCTTCACCATCGACAACAAGCAACAGACACTCACAGTTTCAGACTTCCGTAAGATTCTTGGTATACGGGATACACCCAAAGGCATGTCATTCTCGAGGGATCCTACTAATGATGAACTCATGGAGTTATTTGACGCTCTTGGATGTCCGGAAATACGAGTTGCGTCTGAGTTTACGACTGCTAAAGTAGGACAACCTTGGAGAGCATTGATGGGTATTCTCAGTAGATGTCTTACACCAAAAACGAGTGGCCATGATGCTCTGCGCAGTCCTATAATAAACCTGTTCTATGGCATGTACAAAGCTGCAAATGCAGATTATGCATTGTTGATATGGGAAGAATTCACCTTTCAACTCTTCTATAACAAGAAGCTGAAGACAAACTTCTTTCCTTATCCTCGGTTTATCAAGCTTATCATTAATTATTTTATGAAGAGTGATGCTACTATTGATAGGCGTGCAGCAAGTCGTTATCACACTGAAGAAGCTGATGATACTGTGGATCTGAGGCATGAAGGACCATCTATTGGTGTGATTCCGGGTCCTATTCCCGATTATCTTCTGACGGAGAAAATCAAAGGTTCTGCTGATTACAAGCTACTGCAGATAGAAATCAAGAAGCTGAAAGCAAACCTTCAGACTGGAGAAGACTCGTCTACAACGGTTAAGAGTAAAGGTAAACGCAAACAACCAGCTGCGTTACCTGAACCCGAAACCAAGAAGAAGAAGACAGAGGGTAAGAAGGGAAAGGGTAAGGCTGATGAGATGCATCTACGTGACGAAGAAGACGTTGTTGATCCTACTCTTGATAAAACTGAGAAACAAATGATGAAGATAGCTATTCAAAGGAGTAGGAAAGATACTGGCGGTAGTGGTTCAGGTGCAAGGGTAGATGTTGAGGATGAGTACGTGGAACCAGATGATGTTGATGAGTTTGGGTCACCTGAACATTATTCCACTTCGAAGGAGCCATCAATCCCTATTTCAGCAAGTGTGGAAAAGGAGTCTGTTGCTCCTACGATCATGGTGTCAACCCAACCTTTAGCAACTCAACCTCCACCAATACAACCCTTACCAACCAGACCGGCTTCAACACCATTTCTTCCACCACCTATAATTCCCATCCTTAGTACCGCAGTAACAACCGAGCCTCTCTAATCAACCCAGAGCAGCTCTGCAACATCTACCATGGCTGCATTGGTGATGGCCGAAATGTTGGATAAACATGTGGATAATCACAAACGAGAAATGGATGAACTTCGCCAAGAGTTACAAAGACGAGCTCAAAGTGAAGAAGCATCTAGGAGAGCCCAAGAGGAGATGATTGCTAGGTTTGCTGCAGATATGGAGGTGACTCGAAAAGCACATGTAGAAGAACTAGCTCGGGTTAAGCAGGCTGAGGCTGATAAGCATGCTGCACGTATCACCAGACTTCAAGCGATGAGG